>CAUYQG010251969.1:0-26784 GCA_963574415.1 Tarsius wallacei
CAGCCTCTCAAAGTACTGGGATTACAGGCATGAGCCACAGCGCCTGGCCTATCATGAACATTTTAAACAAGTGGTGGACAGGGCCAGCCTCATTAGGTGCAGCCTGGAGCTGAAGGCTGGGCCTCACCTAAGAAGGCTGAGTTCCTGTCCACCAAGCACCCTGGTGCCAGTCCCTCGACAGACCTGCTCCGAACAGCCTCGTGGGGTGGGTATTGTTATTTCCACTTGCGAGGGGGGCTCAGAGAGGGGGAGTACCCCACAAGGCTGCAGATCCAGGGGTGGATCTGGGGCTCTACGGGATCCCGACCCTTATCTGCCCCATTCCCCTAGCCACCCATGTCCACCCTCCCCCACTGCTTGGGGTCTCTGGATATCCGGGCTTTTCCAGGGGATACTGGACCCTTCCCTCGCCCTGCTGTGGAGACCTGACCTGTTGTCTTGTGCTCAGCTCTTTCTGGCTCGGACGCACTGCCGGGTTGTCACCCCAGCCTTTGATGCCATCTTTACTTCCCGTGCCCTGTTGTTCAAGTGTCCGACCTGGCCCCGCTCTGCCCCCGGCAGCCTTTGAACTTGACTAGGGTTGGGACCGGGTCATCCCCCGTCTGGGCCTCCTCACAGGTGCGACGCTTCAGGCCATTCCTTCCCCTGCCGCTGCCCCCTGGTTCACCCCCTCACGCTCGGACACCTGCGGAGTGGTCTTCAGTGACAATACATTCCCTCGTCGGCAAATATTTGGCGCAGTGGCTCAGCCCACCTGCAGGCCACCCAGGGTCGAAGCGAAGCGGAGGGGAGAGTGGCCGCGAGCCAGCAGCGGGAGGCCAAGAAGGACGCCGGTTTCATCTCTGGCTGCATCACCAGAGGTGCAGGGGGCAGGACCATGGAGGGGATATCGTGCTTTGGCGGACACCTGCTCCGGGCTCCTTGGACAAACCGGAGCTCGTCCAGAGGGGACAAAGTTGGATGGACCCTCACGTGCTTCTCGTGAGGTCTGCTTGAGACTGTTCCATCTAGATGGAAGGATTTGAGGCGATTTTAGGTGATTCCTGAAAAAAACTATAAAGAGTTTACTTGTGGAAAATCTAAAACATACCACAACATATAGAACGGTACGATCATCCAGCATCGTGGCCACAGCATCGGCTTCTCCTGAGACCCCTGAGCTCGTTGATAGCAAGAGTGAGGCTGGACACGGTGGCTCACACCTATGATCCCAGCACTTTGGGAGGCCATGGATGGAGGATCGCTTGAGGCCAGGAGTTGGAGGACAGACTGGCCTACTCAGCAAGACCTTGTCTCTACAGAACATTAATAAAATTAACTGGGTGTGGTGGCACGCACCTGTGGTCCCAGCTACTCAGGAGGCTGACTGGAGGATTACTTGAGCCCAGGAGTTCAAGGCTGCAGTGAATTGTGATCACACTACTGTACTCCAGTCTGGGCGATAGTGAGACCCTATCTCTAAATAAATAAATAAAGCAGGACTGAAACTGCTCACGCCAGGTCCTCGTCCCTTTTATATTAAACCAACACAAGAAGAGGAACTAGGGCCTTCTGAGACCAACTCTGGTTAGGGAGCGCTCCCTTGTGTCATCTTCCTGTGAGGCAGGGGTCATTAGCCCCATTTTACAAAAGAGGACATGGAGGCACAGAGAGGTTGAGCTTCTCACCCAAGGTCACACAGCATTAAGTGGAAAAGGCAGGTTGGAAATCTACATCTGTCTGGTCCCATACAGCTCTGTAATCTTTGTTGGCTTGGGGTATTCCAAACCTGATCCCATTCCCACTGCCCGAGGTGCCTGGCTTTAGTCAGCTGGGCAGATGACATGGGGGAGACTATCTTTCCCTCTGGGGAGGATAGCCTGTCCTCTGCCCTAGACCTGCTGGTCACCCGTGTTGTCCTTCTGCCACTCAGTCCCCCATTAGCCCTCAAGGCAGCACAGGGCCTGAGGTGGCTAAGCCCTCAGGGACTTGGGCACCTAGCGGGATGGCCCACCCGCTTTGCAGATGGGAAGACCAAGGCTGGAGAGGGGCGTTGGAAGCATTCTAGGGCAGCCCTTCTCATGCATACGCTGCACCCTTGTTGAGAGGAGGCCTGGGTCCTTGTCCCAGCCCTGGCCCCGACTTGCTGGTTTGTGAGGTGAGTACTGAATTGTTAGAACAACCCTACGAGGTCAGCATTGATATTAGCCCCGTCTTACAGGCAGGGCAGCTGGGATACAGAGGTGAACGTGACCTTGCCCAAGGTCACACACAGGTGGCTGGGATTTGATCCCAGAACTGTGGTTCTGAGTACCCATGCCTGGTGATTCTGCTCTTGCTGGTTGCCAGCCTTTCAAGGGGCCTGGGGAATGCTGCCCTTGGCCTGAAGCCCCCTGGTCCCCTCCAGCTCACCCTTCCCTCAGCTCACCACCCACCCCCCTGTCGTCCTGCAGAGGAGGCTTCGGTGGGGTGTTCACTCCCATGCTCCAACAGGAGCTGGCGGCAGGAGGGCCGGGGCCGGGCTGCTGTCTTCTCCGGCTTTGCTGCGAACCCCAGCCTATGCAGGGCAAGAGCTCCCCACCCAGGCCTGTCTAGGCCAGGTGGGCCTCCCCAGTCCATCTTGCTCGCAAAGCCAACAGACCGTGGCGTCTGCAGACCGTGACCTCCTCCCGGCAGACGTCATCGCCAGCCCTGACGCTTCAGTGCGCTCGGTGGGGCCCAGCTGCGGGGTCCAGCCCCCTGCCTCCCCGAGCCCACCCGTGTGAGCCAGAGAACGGCTGTGGGTGGTGAAGAAGGCCTGGGACAGAGAGATGAGCAGACATGCGGGCCCGGCAGGGTCACAGTGTGACCATGTGACCTTGGGCAAATTACTGGAGCTCTCTGGGCCGCCCCTGCCTCATCCAGTCTTCCCCAGTGGCTCTTTCAGGGAGCCAAAGTGCACAGACAGGCTTCGCCTGGGCTAACCCATTGTGTGGGTGGGAGGGGCTGCGGCTACGCTCCCGTTCTCTCCCACGACCCATTTGTCCCGCCCTTGCCAAGTGACCCCTGTGGTCACGTCACATTGACAAGGAATGCTCTCGTGCGCTTCAAGGACCATTGCCCTGGCTTGAGGGCCAGGTCTGCACACACGCTCATGCAGAGAACCCAGACCAACCCAGGCAGACGGGGGCCGTGGGGATGCCCCATCCAGCCCTTGCCTATGCTGAGGAGGCAAGGAGGCCACGACGGAAGCAGGAGAGGGCACGGGCTACAGGGAGGGAGGCCAGGCCTCTCGCGGGGCTGCAAGGAAGGCGCAGCTTTGGAGAGGGAGAGACCTCTGTTCAGGTTTCGGCCTGAAGACCTGGGGCCCGATCTGGGGCCCAGAAGGGCAGAGCAGCTGTGCAGGGTGGCCTTGTGCCTCTCTGGGGCCACATGGCTGTCAACAGGGATTGGTGTATTTGCTGAGACAACTTGCTGCTTTGAGGAAGGGGTGCCTTTTGCGGACGAGTGAAGGTGTCAGCGCCCCTGTTTTTTGTCCTGTTTCTCTCTCCCTATCTCCTATACTTGCCCGGGGGGCTGCTCCCAGGGCAGGGACTGGGTCTGATCCCAGAGAAGGCCCTTGTCAAGCCTTTGCTGAGGGACCCAGTAGCTCTCTGTGTCATGCCTTGCACCCGAAGACCCTGTTCAGGGTCTGCACCCAAAGAAGAAGCCCCACAAGCCCCAGGCAGACGGGGGACATCAGAACGCCCAGGTGGGTCAGGAAGGGTGTCCCCATAGGCCAAAGCCTACAGTGTGGGTGGAGCCCCCTCTGCCTACCCTGAGACC
Organism: Tarsius wallacei; assembly: GCA_963574415.1. Taxonomy (NCBI): domain Eukaryota; kingdom Metazoa; phylum Chordata; class Mammalia; order Primates; family Tarsiidae; genus Tarsius; species Tarsius wallacei. The sequence goes on from CAUYQG010251969.1 coordinate 3,784, forward strand.
CCACCAGGGCTGTCTGTAGGTCCTTAGGTTATGAACGGCACGGGGGGAGGGAGGCCAACCAAGGGGCCAGGGGTTGCAGTCCAGCCTTGTCAGCCTTTCTTTCTTCCGGACTCAGACTTCTCTCCAGAGCCTCCCAGGCCTCAGGCACTCCCTTGGGTCTGGGTTCAGCAAGCTGAAACAGGCTAGAAGTATGGAAAGAGTCAGTGTGATGCTGACATGGGACACCGTGAGAGGCAGTGACCATGGGCTTTGTAGCCAGACAGAGATAGTCCAAGGCCCAGATTTGCCAGGTGCCAGCTGTGTGATCCTGAAAAAGTTGCTTAACCTCTCTGAGCCTCAGTTTCATAGCATTTTGAAAAACGGAAGTATAGTTGCCAGAGGATAAAGTACATCTTATGTGTCCAGCTCAGTTACTCTTCCCAAGTGTAACCTCCAGCCACCTGAAGATACAGATTCTCATCTCCCTAAAAGGTTCCCTTGTTGAGCCTCAGTTTCTTTATCTGTAAAACGGGGGAGATAATAGCTTTGCAGAGTGCTGTAAAGACGGACGCAATGAGACGAGGCTTGGCAAGCACTTAACGCAGTGTCCAGCATACAGGGTATGCTCAGTCTGCGGTGGGCCCTCACATTCACTTAGTAATTCCTGCCTCACTTGAGCTTCTCAGCATATCTGCATCTTGCCCCTGGGAAACTGAGGTTTGATGAGGCAGTTGCCTGGGCTTTGCTGTGTGACCTTAGGAAAGTCACCTCCCTTCTCTGGGCCAATTAAGAGGTCAGATGAGATGCTCCCCTGGGTCTTGTCCAGCCTCTGGAGTCTGGGCTCTGGGACTCTGGTGCACATTCCCACTCAGGGGGGTGTGGTCCCGGGCCTGTGGGGGGCTGTGTGTGTTGGGGAGGAGGGGGCAGCTGTTGTCTGGCTGTCAGCTGGCCAGGCCAGTCCCTGGGAGTGCACCCGCAGGTCCTGTCCATGTGAACTGACTCTCAGCCCCAAATTGCACACAAGGCCCTTTTAGGGATCTATTTACCTCCCCCGTGGGTCCCAACCCATTTTACATTTGTCAGGAAGAAATTGGAGGAGCCCGGGTTGCCCTTCCTCACCTCGACTGTCCCTGGAGCTTTCTTGGATCTGACCGAATGGAGGTGACAGCAGAGGGAAGAATAAATCTTGAAAGCCAATGCTCCATATTCCTCCACTCAGTGCAAAGCAGTGCATTCCAGGACCTTCTCCGTTCAGCAGAGGCTGGAGGCCAGAGGCCAGAGGAACAAGAGGAGAGTGGAAATCCCGACCTTAATGAAAAAAACTGCTTCTAAAAGTGGGAAGCTCAGCCCTGGCCCCAATGCCAGGGCAGCGACGGCCTGAATTTATTGCCCAGTGGCTCACTGGGCGTCCAACATTCTAGCCACCTCCAGTAGGGGTCTTGTACATCAGGACCAAGCAGGGAGTGAGACCAGGAAGGAGCAGGGAGGACGGCTGGGGCTTTGCTGAAGGGTTCAAGTAGAGACGAGAGACCCACCGGGCAAAGCAGCTCTATGAGCACCCCAGCCCGCTCCAGACCAACAGTGAGGATTTGCATTTGGGCTTCCTCTCCTAGGAGCTGCTTGACTTGACAAGCTGGCTGTTACCTGAGTCTCAGTTTTCTCATCTGTAACCCAGGGATGATCACACCTTCTTCTGAGATGATGAGGGGGGCCGAAAGTGCCAGTACGTGTTCAATGCCCAGCCAGAGGCGCACAAAGAGATCAATGGAGTATTGTGGTCATGGGATTCACTGTGTTGCTATCTTTTAAAATTCTCTATGGCTCTATGAAAAATGACCACCTGGGCTAAGATCAAGGAGTCAGCAGGGCCGGGCTCCTTTCTGGAGGCTCTGGGGAGACCCTGTCCCCTCACCTTTTCCAGGTTCTGGGAGCTGCCTGCATTATTTGCTTCATGGTCCCTTCCCTCTTCAAGGCCAGCATGGGCTGACTGCGTCTTTCTTACGTCGTCACTCTGACATGGCCTCTTCTGCCCCCTTCCTCTTGTCCCTCCAAGGACCCTTGTGAAGACAGCCGGCTCATCCAAGTAACCCGGGATTATCAGCCTATGTTAGGGTCAGCGGATCAGTCGCCCCCGTTCCACTGTGCCCTTAAGCACCCTTTGCCACTCAACGTAACATACTCACTGCTATTTACAAAGAACTTTTATATCCATACCGCGTTTAATCACCACACTAAGATCAAGAAGTAAGGGTTATTAACCATATCAAAATATGTATGTATGTATATTTATTTATTTAGTCACTCAGGCAGGAGTGCAACCATAGTTCACTGCAGCCTCAAGCTCCTGGCCTCACGAGACCCTCCCACCTCAGCCTCCTAAGTAGCTGGGATTGCAGGTGAGCCCTATTTTATAGGCAAGAAAACTGAGCCCGAGGGAGGACATGTGACTTGTTGGTGGTTGCACATTGGATGAGGGCTGGGCCAGGTTTTCTAAGGTGAGAATTCGCGCTTTTTCTCCCTTCTCGTGTCACCTCCCCAGAGGATGAAGAACCAGAAAGTGGCCTGGGGAGAAGAGGACCTTGAGGAGTAGGTGGGATTTAGACAGAAGAAGGCAGGAAGGGCGTGTTAGGGGAAGAAGTGGTGTGAGCAGAAGCTCTGAGGTGGGAATGCGGGAGTGACGGACAGCCACAGGGGGTCCAGAGCCCACCAAGCCACACAATGGGAGGACAGGCTGCACAGACTTACCGCCGCATTCAGGACTTCTACTTGGAAGTCCCCAGGGATATGCAGGGGACTGCGATGTCTGAAGAAGACAATGCCATGTTCAGAGGGCAGGGCACCAGGTCTCTGACATCTCAGAGCACGGGCTCTGGAGGAAGCTGCAGGGTCCGTCCCGAGTCCCACAGATCACACGCTGTGGAAGGGTGTGCCACTGTGCTCAGTTTCCAGAGGTGAGTCCTCTGTCTCAGGTCCGAGGAAGGGGTCTGCTGTCATCTTTTCTTGAAGTCAGACAGTCTTGGGCTTCCATTTTGGTCCTTCTGCTTCCAGGATGGGTGACACCGAGCAACTTGCTTCACCTTTCCGAACCTCAGTGTCCCATCTGTGTTAACCGAGTTGTGGTGAGGATTATCAACAATGAGAGGAAAGCACAGTCCTTGGCCCTTGGGAGGTGCCTGTGACGTCTTCATCACCCTCACCATCACCGCCATCATCATCATCATTGTCCTCATCATTGCCATCCGAATCATCATGGCCATGACCGTCATCAAGGTCGTCACCATCAACCTCATCATCCTCATCATCGTGAACTGGCTTGTGGGACCCATTCCTCCTTCCATTCTTTCTCTCACTGCGGTCAACACACCATAAGCCTGATTCTTCTCTCTGGTGCTTTTGGGCCCGCAGTTCTGCTTCTGTGTGGCTTTGAGCTGGGAGTCTGATCCCTGCCCTGCAGAAGGAAACATTCGCCCTCTGACTCAGGGACACTGTGACCCTCATCACAACTGCAATTCATTACTTATCCTTTTGTGCTTGTCCCCTTCTCGGTTGGCTGCTCCTTGTGAGGGCAGGCCTGGGTCTCTTGGTTAGGATTTTGCCTGGGGGACAGCTGGGGCTCCCTCAACGTTTGCTGAAAGAAAGACTGAGTGAGCGGCCTATGACGGAGCTCCTGAAGTGAGCAGACAGGAGCCCCAGGGCTAGGTGGGATTCAGCAGCATTTTAGAGCAGAAGGACTGAGACTCACAGTGGCCTGTGACTGAGAGCCCAGCCTTGCAGTCGGCGACGGGCTAGGACTGACACAAGGCCTGTGCCTGGTGCCTGTCTCTCAAAGCTCATCCACTGTTCATTCTTGTGCCCACAAATCTGCATGCTTATTTCATCTGAGAGTTTTATTTATTTCACCTTTTATTTCACATTTATTTATGATTTCTGTTGATAATAGAGCTTTTTGTTCTCCTAAATGATACCGGGTAAGCCTAGAGAAGCGCAGTCACTCTTGGAGCGTTTTGCAAAGCCAATGACAAGGAAGAGCCAGACTGGGGTGCCAGCCCCTGCAACCGTTCTCCGAGATCCTAATGAGAGTCATTGCTACCCCACAAGCAAATGTGTGAACTTACAATCAAGCCGTTCCCCAATCCCGCTGGCTATATCCCGCTGGCTATTAGCCGAGTGCTGGAGACCATCCAGCCGAGGGGGTTGCACAACGCTCTCCCTGGAGGGGCTTTGTTGGATGGGAGGGATTTTCCAGCTCGTGACTTGGATGAACCTGGAGTTATTTCCCTATCATGCAGCCCCAGCCTGAGAGGCACCAGCAGCCTCGGCTGAGGGATGGCTGGGACAGAGCGGGGGAGTGGGCTGGCCCAGTCTGTCCACGCCTGGCCTGGTGGTGTGGCCCTCAGGAGTCTCAGTAGGATTTAGGCCTGTCCAGCAGAGCCCTCTGGGAACGCAGCAGCTGGGCTGGGGAAGGAAGCATGGCACCCTCTGCCTACCAGGGAGAGAGGGCCAGAGCCGGAGGGGGTCCAGAGCAGCAGGGGAGGATACCCCGGCCCCTGGAGCTGAAGGGCCCAGGGTGGGGGTGGGGAGGACGCCATGGGGGAAGAGGGCAGGAAGGGGGATTTGGCACAGGCCTCTGCTGCCTGGTCTCAATTTACTTGTGAGGAGCCTCCTAATAGCCGGGTGAGAGCCGTGCACGCTTTCCTGAGAGCCTGCTAAGTGTTTATGGAATGATTTGTGAGGAGAAGTTTCTTTGGAAGCAGCTTGGGGAAGGTATGTTATTAAGAGCTCTTTCTCCAAGTTCCCCTTGGCCCGCTTCCCCCAGGCCCCTGGGGTCTGGGCAGCCCATGGTCACAGCAGCTGTTTGCTATTTTGCAGGCCACGGGGGCCGGGGAGCACACTGGGGCTGGGGGAGGACAGGGAAGTGGGACGATTTCCTCCTCCCTGCAGTGGTGTCATGCAGAGCACTGCAGCCAGAGTCAAGAGTCTTCCTCTGAGGGAGAGTGTGGGGTCTGCCTCAGGGACCGAGGAGGAGAGAGGTCAGCGGACCAGAGGCAGCCGAGAGGGTGACGGGGACTGAAGCGTGGCCACTGGCCATCTAGCAATGTGGACATCACTGGTGAGTGATATGGACTAGCCAAACAGATGAGGAGGGGTCCATGGTGTGCTTGCCCCTCCACCAGACTGGGGGCTCCCTGGGGTCAGAGGCTGTCTGCTCATCCTGACCTTCTCCAGCCTCATGGGACACTCAGGTCTGGCCCGGAGCTCCACTGGAAGAGTGGCCGAGAGAGGCCCTGAGTGACTGTGACTCCCTCGCCTTCCCCCAGCCAAGCATCCCGCCCAGCCGGGGTCACTGCAGACAGACCAGAGCACAGTGGGACACTGGGCCAGCCCTAGAAGCTCAGTTAACTCTGAATCTTGGACTGGAAAGTTCAGGTCAATCTGTAAAGCATCCCATCAGCAGAGATCTGCCCAACCTGGTCGCCGCAGAACAGCCCTTTACACTCGGGAGTCAGCAGCTGGCCACAGGGGCCACTGGGGAGGAGTTAGTGACAGGCTGTTTCTGATTCTCTGAGATCCCTGCCAGGGCACGTGGAACCACCATGATCTTTATCCCAATGTATGGGCACAATAGCTCTGGGACATCTTTTTTCTTCTTCTACTTTTTTTTTAATCTCCCATGGTTTTATAGCTGAAAAAACAGAAGCCCAGAGGTTAAAGCTGTCTGCTGAAGTCACACAGTGAGTACCTGCCCTGGTAAGAATCAGACGTGAGTGTTCAAGACCAAAGCTTGTGCTCTTACCTGTAAGCTGCACCAGCCAAAGATACCCACCTCTATCACCTCACATGGCACGCTGCATTGTCTGTCTGTGATGTCTGTTTGTATGTCTGACTCTCTACTTACCCAGTAGCTCCTTGAGGATAGGGGTCGAGTTTGCTTCATCCTGGGTCCTTAGGTTCCTGCACTGGGCCTGGCACAGAGGAGATGAGTGGATGGATGAATGGATGAATAATGGGTGGGTGAATGAATGGATGGATGAGTGGTGGAATAATGGGTAGGTGGATGGATGATGGGTGGCTAAACTCTGGGTCAGAATTTAGTTGTCAGAATTCCAGGTGGAAGGAACTGCATGAGCACAGTAGCAAAGCTCACAGTGGGTGGGGTATGTTGAGAGTGGCCTTCCAGGGCACAGGGGTATACCTTTGGGACAGTGGGTCTCAACAGGTGCCAAGCACCAGACCAAGGGGCTGTGTTGGAAATTTGTGAGAGTAGATTTTGGAAGTCACAGTGATTAGGGCTCTCCACTGGCATTTTGCAAAGCAGGGACATTTGAAAACCTTGTGGGACATCTGGGTGAATGAAAGGCTTGTTTATATACCTGTGTCATTAACCTAACTCTTTTTAATGTATAAACACAAATTATTTTTAGCATGACTCTAACATACCCTGAATTTTCCAGGAATACACCTACCTCGTAAATTGAAGGATGATTGTCCTTTGTTCAGAACATTCTAGAGACTGGTTCACCATTCCACAAAACTGATGTCATCCACAGCAATGTTTCTCCTGATGGTTGAGGACCCATGAGGCACACCTGGCCTGGCATGCACGCACAGCAGTGGCAGCCCCAGTGGGCCTACGTGCAGACCCTCCCGTTAAGCTTTCCTGGGTAGTCATCTCTGAGCACAGAAACAGTGAAGTACGTATTTTTGCTATAAGCTACTTTCCATTCATTTCATCTGTTTCCTCCAGTGTTGTGTTGGAGTCAAGTCACTTGAGAGCGGACCTTGTGCATTTCTTCCTGACTCTGCCTTCAGTGGCGTCATGTGGGTTTGAAATCAGTCAGGATGGAAGCATTTACACCACAGAAATTGGCAAATCATGTAAATCTATTTTTTTAATTCAGAGAGATGATTTTTAAACACCAGCTCACCACTGGTTACACTGGCTTTTTCATTGTGTGTGACCTCACGCCATATGATCCATGAGAATTGTTTCAGCATAGGAAGGAGGCGCTGGGCTCCACAGGATGGAGGACCACAGGCGGGGTAGGGGGGATAGGCCTGCCTGGTTACGGGGGTGAGGACCACCCGCTTGTGGCAGGTGAGAAGCAGCATCCTGAGGAAGCCAGGGCACTCTGAGTCCTTGAAGGGAGGCCTGTGAGGGGGACTCAAATGGCCACGGAGGAGTCTGCTGTGCTCCCGACCCAGCCCTCCCAAGGAGGAGGACCGAGATCAGAGGCAGTTCCGCCATTTCCCTCTGAAGAAGTCAGCAATGAGTGATTTTGCAGGACAGAGGCTGGGGTGGCTGTGTTGGGCCAGTTTGACAGGTAAAACTGGTCCGAAAAGGAGACACGAGAAGCCAGGTGACCGGCCCTTGGCTTGCCATCCTGGGGGTTCCGACCCTCTGTCAAGTCCCCCTGGTGTCGTTCCTAACCCTCCCCATCTTGCTGTGCTCCAGTGTCCAGGGCCCAACATCCATCTAACGTTAACAGCTCCCAGCTCTGCAACCTGACTGTGTGCCAAATGCCCCTCATGAATTACTTATTTGGGAAAAATCTGATCTTCCCCATTTTTCAAATAAGAAGACAAGGTCAGAAAGAGGAGATGACGTGCCCAGGGTCACCCAGTCAGCCGGTGGTGGAGCCGGGCCCGAAAGCCAGTCTGTCTGACTTCCAACAGGGCTTGGAAGCCCACACTTGGACTTTCAAAGGAAAGATGGTATCTGCTCCGCCCCTCCCTCTGATGAGGTCCAATGTGTAGGTCAGAGCTGGAAGGGACCAGAGAAGTGACCTAATCCTAGGATTCTCAACAGTTCATAAATCCACCCCACCCCCGACACACACCAGCCTCATCATCAAAGAAGCTGGTCCCACCACGAGAGGAGCAGAGCTCTCTTTTTCTAAGGAGAGATGTTTCTGCCGGTCTGTTTATCATGTAGGTAGGGGCAGGCTGAATAATGGTGATTTCAGCGGGGATACTGAGAGCCAGTGCTATTGCTATGGCTTTAAGACACAAACAGAAAAAGAATCTATTAGTCACTGAGGAGTGTAATACGCCTGTTGAGTAATCAGCCTGCCGGCCATGATACCTGTGAAGCACAAGGATGATAAATGAAATACCACAGCCAAATTCCTGGACACTTGTGGGTGGGTGTGGGGTCGCTGGGGCCGACAGGTCATGGGCCCTGTTCTGAAAACCCTGTCTCCTACCAATGACTGCTCTGGTTTAGCTTCCCATTCCACAGACGGGGAAACTGAGGTCTAGAAAGGAGAGATGGTTTACCCAAGGTCACCCAGCATCCTTAGGACACAGTCAGGGCGGGGAGCCAGTTCCTGCTGGCTGTCCCCAGTCTGGGAGGACTGCAAGTGCTCGGGGCTGTGGCTGAGGTCACGTGGGATGTTCTCCATCCCTCTCTGACCCACTTTCCTCTTCCCTCTGACATACCCTGGCTGACCCCAGACCTGTTTCCCCTCCCCTTTGCAGATAAGGCTGCCAAGGTTTCCAGAGAGGCTTGGGGATGGGGTGTGGCTTCTGGAATGTCCAGAACTGGGGACAGGCTGGAGAGAGACCAAGAGTTGTGTCTCCTCTCCCCTACCCCAGGCTTGTCCACTCACAGCTGTGTGGGTGGATTCAGACACTGTCTGGGATTTGACAAGTGGGCAGCGAGACCAAAGGTTTCTCCAAAATCCAATCAGAAGGGGCCTCCTTGGAAGGAATAAAGACTGGGAAGGATGTGGCTGGAACACTGACTTTGAGCACTCAAGATCACAGCTACTAGCATAAGCCAGTCATTTATCTTGCTTGGGCCTCAGTTTTCCTCTTCTGTAAAATGGGTGGAGGGATACCCATTCATTCGGCAAAACTTTGCTGAGTGCACAGTCTTCAAAGTGGACGCTTCAGCGTTTGCTGTGTACCCAGTACTGAGCTAAGCCACTCTCCATGCATTCTCTCCTTTACATCTCACAATCTTAAGGCTAGGTTTTATATTTCCTGATCTAATGACATGAGGGTTGAGGCTCAGAGAGTCTTCAACAACTTATCCAGGATCCCATCACAGAGCCAGAGTCCACACCTGGGGAGGGCTGATGGGCCACACTCTGAAGGTACTTGAAGCTGAAACAGGAATCTTTGGTCCAGCCATGGAGAGATGGAGGCAGTCATTAGGGAGGCTGCTGAGCCCTGGGCACAAGAGAGTCCTGGGGCCCAGTCACTCTGAGCTGAGAGGAGAGCAACTGGTCACCTCCATCATGACATCACTGGTCACCCGGCTACCGGGGATCGCATCAGCAGAGCTGGAAGCCACAGGGGCTTCCCAGTCCCCACCCCGTCTGGCCAGCTGCCTCACTAGCAAGTGCTTGAAGGGAGCCGGGTCCTCAGAGGGACAGCAGTTCCAAAACCACCAGGAAACAAGCCAGGTATTTTCCAGACACTTGCTGACTTGATCCCCCAAACAGTCCTGAGACATAGGGATCATCACTAGTTTCATTTTACAGATGATCAGACTGAGGCCCAAAGAGTGAAGTAACTAGTTCAAAGTCACCCAGGACCATGATTTTGACTGGGGTCTGTCTGCCTGAAGCCCGTGGTTTTTCACTGTCCCTAGTGCCAATCCACATCTGTCACAGGGCATCACATGAGTCGCTACACCTCCCCGGGCCTCAGTCTCCTTGAGGTGAGAAAACTCATGCCTGCCTTTGCTCACTCATATTGGAAGATCTCAATGAAATCATGGATGAAGGTGTGCTTTGAAGTTGTGCCCATGGCAACATGGCTGACATTTTGCTATTCTGTGATTTCAGGAGTGCCGGTGACTCCTTAGGCTAAAAAATAACTTCTCTGGCTTGCCCCGGTGCCTACAATTTCCTCATTAGGGCTGCTTCCCCAGGACCAGACCTTGTCCCCAGGAAGTCCCCTGGAAGAATGGCATGGCTAGGACAGGATTATCCATCATCCTCAGACATAGTTTGTTTTACAGCATCATTATGTGTTGGGTCAAGTCATTTCCAGGAGGTGTATAGTTGGGCCCAGATGAGCAGGTCCTCTGGCCTGGGTGAAGCCCATCAAATAAGCTCAGCTCTGTCTTCCTGTAGGAAAATACATTCCTTCCCACGGTGTAGGAGATAGGAGCAGCTAAAAGATTCTGCGACCACAACTGCTTTTGAACCAACAAATCTGGTGATCCAGGTCTGGGAGTCAGAGAGGTGGGTGCTGGGAGGCCCGGCTGTGTGGAATCTAGATGACACCTAGGGGAAGACCCACAGCCCCACTGAGTGGCCAGAAGTTGCCCAGAGTGGATGTGGCCAGTATAGAGATCAGAAGTTGTTATGGGCCAACCTAGAGTGGATGGGCAGAGCAGAGTTGGAAGCAGGATATGGGTATCCTAGGACATAGGATGTCTCAGTTAGCTCCCAAGGGACTTTAATTTATAGATGTGACTGAGTGTCTGGGGTGAAGCTGTCTCCAGTGCAGGCGGCGAGGTCATCTCCAACCCTAGGGTCTTGGGCTGGGGGGATGTCATCTACAGTGATGTTATTTCCTGGGGTGAACTTCTGGGCCAGAATGCTGTCATCTGGGATGTGGGACTGGGGCATCCTTCCCAAGGGTACCCACCTGGGTTGATGTGAGTATTAGCATTTGCCATGTTTGGTTGAGACAGCGGCCACTTGAAGACTGTTAATCAATGAAAACACCCAAAGCAGTAGTAAGACCACAGTCACCAGAATCACCAGAGTGGTGTGCAGCTGCATTTGACAGGTTTTTGTTTTGGGTGGAAGTTTAGGTTCCAAGGGGTCCCACAGAAGATGAGACATTCCCTGGCTGGTGGGACACTCTATGGCTAATGGGTCCCAGGAATGTATGCACCCTCCATCTGGCCTCCAACCCACTGTGGGAGGAGACAAGATGGAAAATTTATAAAAATAAGTTAGGGCCTGGGGCGAGAGAGGGGCTCATTTTAGGGATTTATTTGCCGGATTGGAATTTTAAAAGGAGTTGTTTAAGGGAATCATTATGTCCCTCAATTAAACCAGTTACTTGGGCCGTGAAAGTTCTGTTAAATGCCTTTCCAAGAACCCAGCCTTGTGGGTACTGAGAAGTTAAATGCGTGTCTTGCTTATGACCAGTGATGGCTGTAACTCAGAAGGGATTAAGGAATGTTTTAGCAAGGCCTTGTATTGTGATCTTAGTCTATAGAGAGGCATGGAATTCTGATTTATGTTTTGAGTGTCTATGAGGCAAGAGATTCTCGGCACTCTTTATCTGGAAGGGGACAGTTTCTAGGTAATGGCCCAATTGTTTATAACAATCATGAAGACTAGACCATTTGTCGAACAGGGCATTCAGTGCTAAGACGACTACCTGATGTTTGGCCAAGTGTATTGTTTCTTGGGTTCTGCTCTTTATCAGGGATATCCTGGCTGAGGATGGAAAGCGTCAACACTCTGCTAAACTCTGTCGCATATGATGGGTGAGCAATTCTGTTCCTGTAGTCTATGAACTCCCATTGGTATTCACTCAGTTCATCCCAAGGGGCTCTCTAGGTCGTTGAAGGCCTGGGGGAGGGGTAGCAGCACTCTGGCATCTGACAAGGGACTGAGGATGGGGAGGCCACCTCCTCCTGCAGGTGGAATATCCCAGAGGGCCCAGGCTTGGCGCCATCCTGTCTTAGGGAGCCCCGGGTAGCCATGCTGAGCTCATGGACTGATAATCCCATGACCCAAAGCATCAAGGGCAGCTGGGGATGGGGGTCACAGGCTCAGGGTCTGTGAGAGTCTCTGTTTCCAAGAGAGCCCAGTGGGTAGCCAGGCTGGATGGAAGGAACCTGGCATGTGGGTGAGACCATGAGGATAGCCAGGTGTCTGGAAGACGGGGATGGTGGCCAGATGGCTGGAGCCGCGAGCAGAGGGCTTGGCTGTTGAAACTGCCGCCTGCCTCTCTGTTCCAGAAACTGGTTTCTGTGTAGCCTCCGGGAGGGCTGGGCAAACCAGCCTCTGAGAAGGCTCTGCTGGCTGAGGTGGCCATTGGTGGAAGTGTCTTGGACCCACTGGCTTGGCAGCAGAGACCTCTGCACAAAGGCCGGACTCTTGCATTTTCCCAGATGCATGGGAGAGTGGGACCACGCATCCACTGCCATGTTTTCAGGGAAGCATCAAGTACCACGTGGTTGAGCCCCCCCACATGGCAACCCTTGAAAAGAGTACAGAGAAGGTTCTTGGCATGCCTGCTTCCCCCACTCAGGTTGTCTATCAGTCTGGACTGTACGCCCCTCAGAATGGACACCAGCAACTCCTCCTCTCTGTGCGCCCTCCTTCCTCCCCTACCACCATGCTCCTCTCTGTCTTTTTAAACTTCTTTTTGAGTCGGAGTCTCACTTCATCGCCCAGGCTAGAGGGCAGAGGCATGCTCACGGCCACCCCAGCGTTGACCTGCTGGGCTCCAGCAAGCCTTTCACCTCAGTCTTCCAAGTAGCCAGAACTACAGGAGTGCACCACCACACCCGGCTAGTTTTTTAATTTATGGTAGAGATGAGGTCTTGCCAAGTTGCCCGGGCTAGTCTTGCCCACCTGGGCTCAGGCAATCCTCTTGCCTCGGCCTTCCAAAGTGCTGGGATTACAGGCTTGAGCCACCATACCCACACCATCCCCGGTGTATAAAAACGTTAAGCTTCTTCTTTTTTTTTTTTTTTTGAGTTGGAGTCTCACTCTGTCACCCAGACTGGAGTGCAGTGGCCGGCCACCGCAGCCTCGACCTGCTGGGCTCTGGTGATCCTTCTGCCTCAGCCTTCCAAGTAGCTGGAATTACGGCGCACGCTACCAAGCCCGGCTATTTTTTTTTTATTTATTGTAGAGATGAGGTCTCGCCTGCCCACGCGGGTCTCGAAACCGCGGGCTCAGGCAATCCACTCACCTCAGCCTCCCAAAGCGCTGAGATTACAGGCTGAGCCACCGAGCCCGTCACGTTAAGCTTCTTATCCTTAAATATACATTCACGGAAATTGGTCTATAGGCTCAACTCAATTTCTATAAAAATCTCAGCAAGTTTCTTTTGTAGGTAAAGATTAGGTTGTTCTAAAATGTATATAGAAAGGCAAAGAAACTAGGATAAAACTATCTTGAAAAGGAATACTGATGTGAGAGGAATGGCCCACTTGGTTGGAAGATGCCTTCTGTAGTGACAGGAATCAGGACTGTGTGTTACGGCAGGAAGGGTGGATGTTGAGATCAACAGAGCTGCCTGGTCTATGGACTCTCACAAGCTATGGCTATTTGATTCTTTTTTTAAAAAAAAAAAAAACTCTTGGTCAGGCACAGTGGCTCACGCCTGTAATCCCAGTACTTTGGGAGGCGGAGGCAGGAGGATTCCTTGAGCCCAGGAATTCAAGACAAGCCTAGGTAACACAGTGAGAACTCATTTTTAAAAAAAAAAATTTTAAATTAACTAAGTGTGGTGGCGCATGCCTGTAGTCCCAGCTACTCTGCAGGCTGAGGCAGAAGGATCACCTGAGCCCAGGAGGTCAAGGCTATGATAGCTGTGAGTGTGCCACTGCACACCAGCCTGGGTAGCAGAGTGAGACCATGACTCAAAAACAAACTGCCAGGTGTGGGGGCCCAAGCCTATAATTCCAGCACTTTGGGAAGCCGAGGCAAGAGAATTGCCTGAGTCCAGGACTTCGAGACCAGCCTGGGCAACTTATAATAAATCAAAAACTTAGCTGGGCGTGGTGGTGCATGTCTGTAGTCCCAGCTACTTGGAAAACTGAGGCAGGATTGCCTGAGTCCAGCAGATCGAGGCTGCGAAGGCCAGTAATGTGCCACTGCACTCCAGCCTGGGTGACAGAGTGAGGCGCCAACTCAAAACAAAACAACAACAACAAAAAAAAACCCAAACTCTTTCTTTTAAAATAATTATAGATTTACAGGAAGTTGTAAGAGAGTACAGCAAGATCCTATGTCCTGGTCACCCAACTTCCATCCACAGTTACATCTTAAACAATTACAGCGCAATATCAAAACCAGGATATTGACACTGGGTTCACATACCTGTATAGTTCTATGTCATCCTACCACACGTGTAGCAGATTCATGTAACCACCACCCCAACCAAGATACACAACTAGTCCACTACACAGAGGTCTCTTCCAAGCTACCCCCTAGAGTGACATCCACCTCCACCCACAAACCAGCCCTGTGCCCTCCATCTTGGTCCACTCCTGCCCCTCGTGGTTCCTGCCAGCTGGACACCAGGCTGCCCCTTGTGGTCCACCCTGTGCTGCCAGATTCCTGCCTCCAGCCTGAGCCTCCCGACTCCAAGCCACCCCGACCTATTCCCCATCTCTAACGTATCATCCAAGGATGTTAGATAAATGGCGTCTATGTGACCTTTTGAGATGGGCTTTTTTTTTTTTCTTTATTTGTTTTTTTAATTTTGAATATCAGGGTTAGATATACAAATGTTCATTATGCAAGTACCCTTCTTGATGAGGTATGCGCCCCCCAGCAGTTTCCACGACTGCCAAGCCCTTTCTGATAGTATTTTTCACTTCAGCCTAATGCCCTTGAGATCCATCCAGGCGGCTGTGTGTCTCAGTAGTTCATTCCTTTTTACTACTGAGTAGTGTTCCACAGTCCCTTCTGCATTTTAACCCCCTTCCTTCTCTCAGACCGTGTCTTCTTTTCCTCTCCTCTGAGCCAGTTACTCCCACCTGTTTCCTCCTCACTGAGCTGTAATGGTAGGGAGATCATGTCCTCCGGGCCCTGCAGGTGCCTGGCAGGGATGAGACTCCCTGCGTCTTTTTCATTCAGCCTCAGAGAGAAGCGGAGGGTCAGAGTGACCCCCACACAAGCCACACAAACCACCCTGGGGCTGCCGTGGACTTCTTTCTTCCAGGTTGTTGCTTGACTGAATGTCTGTTCTTCTCTCCCTTTACCAAAGACTGTTCAGATTGTGACCATCTGTCAGCCTGGCCCGGGCCAGGGCCTCAGTGTGTGGGGTGTGAGTGCTCACTAAGGGGTCCTACTGGTGAGTCGGGACCACCCGAGCTATTTGTACCTCATCTCACCAGGTGTGAGGTCAGGAGGCATGGATGGACCAACTGCAGGGGCATCCCGTGAAAGACTTGTGTGCTGGGATTCTGGGCCAAGGGTGCCAGGGAGTGGAGGGTTTCAGAAGACCCCACAGTTTTGCCAGGGTATCTATGCCAGTCTCCTGGTGGGTGGGCTGGGAGGTCTTTCTAGCTCTGACAGATGCACCAGATGACTGAGAGCAATTCCCCTCTCTGTACGGTAAGGGATTGGACCCCACGATCTCAGGCCACCTCCTCTGTGACATTCTCAGGGTACCTGGTGACTTCCCTCCACCACCAAAAATCTCCCCTGGTTCCCTATTGCCCTCAGAATGGAGTTCAAGCTCTTCAGCAAGGCATTCAAGGCTCTGCATGACTGGTCCCTACCAACTCTGCAAGCCCACCTCTCACCATTCCCCACCTCCCCCTCGGGCTCCAGCAACACGGAACCAGCTGCAATCTCCCCAGACTCTTGGGGCATCCTTCCCTTGCTGATCTGCTGCCCTCAACTCCATACCCAGAACTGCCTCTTCTTAGAAGCCCTCTCTGACTGTCTTCACATTCCAACAGAGTTAATTGGTACCACCCATTCTCAGCCAAACACCACACTGTTCTTGTCTCTCTTGCCTGCCCCTGAACCTGGCTGGACACTCCTGGTGTGTGGGGACCAGGGAAGAGTGACACAGGGCCCCAGTGCCCAGTACAGCGCCAGGCACAACACAAAGCTCTGCCGAAGGGGATGGAGTGCTGGCCACCTCCAGCCTGGGGGGAGAATGCCTCCTCCTCCTCCTCCTCCTCCTCTTCCTTCCTCCTCCTCCCCCCTTCTTCCCCACTTTTCTTCCTCTTCATCTTCTCCCTCTTCTCTCTGTCCTCCCCTCTTCCTCCCCGTCCTCTCTTCCTTCCTCCTCTTCCTCCTTCTCCTCCTCCAGCTCTGTGGACTGCTCTGCCCAGGGGGCAGGTGAACTCACACCGTGACGCGACTTGGCCAAGCCAGTGCTTTCCTTTGAACGCCATGAAAATCAAACATCACAGAGCTCCGTCACTGCTAGAAAAGTTGGTGAGATGAAAGCTGTCTCTGTACCCTCCCACTGGCTTTTCCCATTCTTGGGAGCTCCAGTGTGCAGGGGAACTTGGAATTCTAGGATCTTGGAATCACAGGATAATGGAACCACAGACTGATGTAATCCTAGAGTCCTACAATTACTGACTCGTAGAAAGCCACAATAATGATATCTTAGTGTTAGCATATGTTGAAACCAGAGATTCTGCTTACAGCATGGAATCTTTGCCTATGGAGTCCTAGAATCCCCAGCATGCTGGTGCCAAAAATGCCAGGCCATACCCGAGTCCACCTCCTGTGGTATCTGTGCAAACCCTTCTCTCCTGGGTCACACAGCAGGTGAGAGTCGGGGGGAGGTTGTGCCCCACGCAGCAGGGCTCTTGATTGGACCAGAGCCTAACTCCCTCTGGGGTCGGAGGAAGGCTCTGGTGATGGACAGACCCGAGACCAACCCCGGCTCTGACCATCCCTCAACAATGGTCTTGGGCAAGCCCCTCGACCTCTTGACCTTCAGTCTCACGGCAGCAGGACACAAATTTCAGGTGATCAGCAAACCGCTAGCTTGTATGATATCTTATCAGTGTCCTAGGCTTTCTCTTGACATGAAGCGAGCAGGGTCTTGACAGGGTTGGGCTCTCTGGAAAGCTGTAGTGACCTGATGGGACTCAGAGGTGGATGGCAGGAGAAGCAGGTGTCTGGCACAGCCTGCCCAGCAAGGAAGGGCACACAGATGAAGCCTCTGGTTAGGCCTTTCTTGGGCACCCATCTCCACCCTGCAAGCCTCCCTGACAGTAGGGTGTTCATGTCATTGCTTGAGCCTCAGTTTCCTCATCTATAAAGTACAGAGAGCAACACTCTTGGCTCAACGTCCAGCCCCACCAGCTCCTGGGTGTGTCATCTTTCTTCTCTGAGGCTCAATTGACTCACCTAGGACTTAGTCCCCAGGCATATGGGTTCCTTGAGGCAGGGCTAAAATTCATTCGCTTTTTTTTTTGAGTTGAGAGCTCACTGTTGCCCAGTCTCAGCCTCCCAGGCTCAGGCAATCCTTCTGCCTCAGCCTCCTGAACAGCTGGAACTACAGGCGTGCACCACCATGCCCAGCTAAGTTTTTTATTTTTGTAGAGACGAGGTCTTGCTATGTTGCTCCAGCTGGCCTTGAACTCCTGGGCTCAAACAATCCTCCCGCCTCGGCCTCCCAAAATGCTAGGATTGCAAGTGTGAGCCACCCTGCTCAGCCAAAATTCATTCAATTTTTAATCTACAACACAGTGTGGTCCAAGGCACACAACACACACACGACACACATAAAAAACAAAGAGTATCAACTGACTGTTTTGGAAGGGACCATAGCAGCCACTGGGTCCATCTGTCATGTGTGCCTTCTCATGGGTCAGCTATTAATGCTGACGTTTCAGCTGCCTCCCCCAGAGGCTGGGGGCATCTTCTTCTAGGTCATGTGGTAAGGAATTGATCAACAGGTGTCTGGACCCCAGCTAGTCTGTGTCCCTAAGCCTGTTCTTTTTCGTTCCACTCCACAGGGTGGCATTTGGTTTTCAGAGTCCCCGACTTATTTAGTACTGAGGGAGAGGGGCCGAGGCTGGGGCCTCCCTTCAGGACATCAAAGTCAGCCAGGCCTCTTGGTACCCTTGGTGGGAGGTCTGGAAGAGCCTGCCCTGTCAGCATGTGGGCGAAGTCAAGCCCCCTCCTGAGGGCCAGGGATGGAGGGGGTCGGCGGTGGGGGTTGGAGTCTCTGCTGGGATCAAGTTGCCCTGAATGGAAACAAACTCCAGCCCCAAACCAAACCCAAATAGAGATTCCAGGAGGAACTGGGTGTCCCAAGAGCTCCAGGCAAGGCTGGGACAGGGAGGGGTCAAGCAATGAACTCGGGGCTCCAGGATCCCCAAGGGACCTGGGGTTCTCACGCTGAGGCTGAACACTGAGTGGCCCTCCCTGGGAGACCCAGGCGGATGGGCTTTCTATCCTGCGAGCCAGCAGCCAGGTGTGTGGGAGGGGCAGCAACTCCAGGCCTGATTCTTCGTCCCTCAGACAAACCTCCACAGAAGGCTTGCTGTCTCCCAGCCCAGGGGGGGCAACGAGGCCAGACCAGCACCGCTGCTTCTATATTAGCAACATCATGGTGTGGTCACTCTGAACCACTGGTTGCAGGGCCCAGCCACTTCCGAGGGCGTGCTGGTTCAGGCAAGAGTAGTGCTCAGTTGGGGACTCCCAGGCCATCGGCTGTGCTCACATTTGGACGTGCTTCTGGCTTCCAAAGGAAATAGCGACTTAACCAAGCCCAGACATTGATGGGGAGCGAAGAAGCAACTAGGGATGGTCTCTGCTAAGGGGGTGGTCTTCCATGTACCGTCTCCTGGTGTGGAAGAAAAGGACAGAACTGGCCAAGGCTGGGTGCCTGTTGCGGGTTAGACCCTGGGCCACGTCCCCTCATCTAGCCCTTACCACTGCCCTGCCAGGAGAGGCTGATTGGCGTCCCCATTGGGCAGATGAGAAGGTGGAGGCTCAGACAGGTGCTCCGGTTGCCAGAAGCACGTGCTGAGTGGGGCAGGCAGGGGCGAGGCGGAAAGTGGGGGTTGGGGAGCAGGAAGGGGAAGCCCGGGCTCCCGCTCTCCGGGCTCCCGCTCTCCGCTCCTCTCCCCTCAGCCACCAGGGGGGGACGCCAGTCCCGGGCCTTGACCTTGGGCCTCTGTGGCCTCGCGTCAAGGGGCCACGGGATGCTCTGTCGCTTTGTCTTACCCTACTTTGTAGTCCCTCTGCACCTAGGGGTTTTTTTTCCCATGTGTCATGTGTACTCCGGTGCCACTGTGAACTCGTCTCCTTTTGACTTGACTGATCTCTGATGCCGACTGGTACACAGTGGCCTCTGGGGTGAGTCCCCAGAACTCCGTTCCTTGCCCATGCTGTTACCCACCCGCAATCCTGACTCCTGATTGGATCCGGGCGGACACGTGGCCTAGGCTGGGCCGATCACATGCTCTCCTGTTGAATTGGGGGTTTGGGGTTCAGAGTCAGCCCGCTGCAGCCCGGTGTCCGGGCGTGACTGGTATTGAGGGATGGTTGGAGGGAGGGCCAAGGAGCGTCTGTCGCTCCCACCAGCACCCCCATCTCCCCACGTGAGTCCAGGAAGCCAGCTGCCTTCGCCCTGGCCCTGCCCACCTCAGCTCCTGGCTGCTTCTCTAATCCCAAGAGACCCGCACCCTGTCCAGGAGTTCCATGGACACCCACGTCCTTAAGGCCCTTTGGCCTAAGCTCACCTGAGAGTCTTAACAGAATGGTTGATATATCGCAGCCCGACACTGGCAGGACCACTGAATCCCACCGCAGCCTCTCTGAACTCATCAAGGCAGCCAACTCTCAGCTGCCTCCAGTTTCTGAGACCTTCCCTCTCCAGAGGAGCATAAGGAGTCCTCCCCACAAGACCCTCCTCCTTCTCTCGGTGGCCCGCCCCTTCAGGGCCGTGTGCCCCACACACTCACATCTGTTCTCACTGCCCTAAGCCCTTCCACCTGGATGTACCCTCTTCCTATCCCCATCTGGGGTTACCCACCCTTCCAGAGGGCTCCGAACTCCACCACCACCTCCAGCCCCCACCCCCCTAGCCCCAAACATCCCTTGGAATTCTTGGCTTTACAGGATACCTGCCCAGCCCAGGGTTGGGAGAAGGAACATTTCTTTTCATTCCACAGGCATTTTTATGCCTCATCCAGGGGAATGGGGCCCTGCATGTCCTTCGCTCTTCCTCCCCAGTGATGTCACCACTTTCCTGTCCTGCGTCCCGCATGGAGCAGCCTCAGAGGACAACCAGGACCTCTGTGAGCTGGGGTGTGGGAGCTGTGTGTTGCAGCAGGTGTCAGGGTTCCAGCCCCTCCTGGCTGCAGGTCCATGTACCATCTCAGGTGATGTCTCTGTCCTCTCTGGGCGTCTGCTGTGGCTCAGTGGAAGTCTGTTCCAAATGGCTCTGCCTTGAAGGCTGCAGAGAGGAGGCTGGGGGCCTTCCGAAGAGTCCCTCTATTCCTGTGTCCCCCGGGCAGCCGGGCTGGCTGACCCCTAGCAGCCTACGCCAGACCACCCTGCTCCCTTTGGCTCAGTCAGCTTCTGCCTCCTATCTAAGCGATGTGGCAGCCAGCTCCAATCCCCAGCTCTGGCCTGCTGCAGCCAGAGGGACTGACTACAAGGCCCTCCCTCTCCAAGGGCTTCATAGCACCTTCCTCTCCATCCCCTGGTCTGCCCCAGCTCTGGTCTGCCATCTCCAAGGCGGGCCTTGGCCTCAGCCCTTGCTTTCCTGGTCACGGCTTCACCCTGCTCTCACCCCTGGGACTTGCTGTGTCCCCCAGGTACTGGGATTCCCCACACTGCTTCCACCAAAATCAAGGAATATTCTGCATTGAATCCATCCTGGGATCCAGAGCCCTTAGGCTCCCAGTGACTGAGGGCTGAGGAAAGAGGGATAGTGGGGCCCGTTGTGGGTTGAATTGTGTCACCCCCCCCAAACCTGTTGAAGTCCTAACTCCAAGTTCCTGTGAATGTGGCCACGTTTGGAGACAGGGTCTTTGCAGCTATAATTAGTTGAGGTCATGCTAGTTTAGGGTGGGCCCTACATCCAGTGCAAGAAGAGAAGACACAGAGACACAAGGAGGAATGCCATGTGACAACAGGCAGGGGCTGGACTCATACAGCCATGAGCCAAGGAATGCCAAGGATTGCTGGCTCCCAGCAGAAGCTAGAAAGAGGCAGGGAAGCTTCTTTCTAGGAACTTCAGGGAAGGGTGGCTCTGCCAACACCTTGACTTGGACATCCAGCCTCCAGAACCATCAGAACAAATGTCTGTGTTGTAAGCCACCCAGTTTGTATATGGCAGCCCTAGGAGACGAATGCAAGGCCTTACGGCGGATGAAGCCTTGACCCAGAGCCCCGTGATGCAGCGTTCCTTGAGTGGGGGAGTCAGAGCATGACCCACCCCCCACTCAAACCCTTCTTTGGCTCCCTATAGCCCTGGCATCCACACCCCTGCATAGCCGGTCCCACCTCCTTCCCTGGCATCCATGCCCGTGTGTAGCTGGCCCTGCCTCTTTCCCTGGCATCCCTGCCCCTGTGTAACTGGCCCCCCTCCTTCCCTGGCATCTCTGCCCCTGTGTAGCTGGTGCCACCTTCTTCCCTGGCATCCCCACCCCCTGCTCCCAGCCTTCTTTCAGTTTTGGCTACCCCAAAGGCCATTCCGGCTCTCCAGAACTACACACCTCTGCCCAATTCACTTCTGCTCATTCTTAAAACCTCTCTGGGACCAACGTTTCTTCCAGGAATAATAGCAGACATTTGTGAAGACTTACTGTGGGTCAGGCACTGTGTGTTAAGTGCTTTCTACGAACCCTTACCCCATCTCACAGACAGGGAAGCCAAGGACCAGCGAGGGCTACACGAGCTTCCCACTGTCGTAAGGGGCGCCGGCGAGGTCACAACCAGGCCGGCCTGGCAGAAACAGTGTCCCGATGCCATAGCCCCTGCCTGGGAGTCCTCACCTTCCTGGGAACATCTGCTCCTCAGTCCTCCATCTGCTGCACATTTCAGGATAACAAATCGTGCTATAACGAGAGGTGAAATCGAATGCGGTCCAAATAGTTTTCCACGGCCGTTTCATGCAAAATAATTCCAAGGCATCCGTCTTCCTCACCACGTGAGGCTAGAACACATGGAGACAGAAGAACGGTGGAGCCAGAACCCAACCTGACTCTCACAAATAAATAAACAAGGCCCCCTGACAGCATCGCGGCCAGCAGGCGGCTAGGGCATAAATCAGGGTTTTTATGGGGCGGGTGGCCTGTCAGGGACCCGACCCCCTGCCCAGCCTCTGAAAGCGAATACCAACCAACATCCTTGTTATCCAGACCGGGCCCACTCGCTGATATGCCCAACCAGGTCCCCTGCCAGGCCTTCAGCCCCACCTGGCAGCCACCATGCCCCCCGCCAGGTTGACCAGGGGTGGGCTCCCAAATGCACGCCTAACCACTGATTCTCTCACTCATTCATTCATTCACCCTGTGCTTCATGTATACGAAGCACTGGGCAAACACTTCGTGAATGAATAAATGTGGTCCTGTCTTCCCTTCTTCCAGCTCCTCCCCGCCAACCTTCCCTGAGAATTTCTCCACTGTGTCTGCAGCACTGAGGTCACTCCTCCAAGATGCAAAGGGCCAACCATGGCACCTGATGGGCTGCTCTGGGTCTCATGTCCCGTCCTTGTTGCAGGGAGGGCTCGGGTGGAAGGGAGAGGCTAGGCAGCTCCTTCAGCTTCTGGAGCCGACCTGGGGTCTAGCCTTCTGCCGAGACTCCCTCCAGATGGGACAGGGGTTTGGAGATGGGCAGCAAAACAACTCTGTCCCTGTGTCCCCCTGAAATACTTTGAGGCCTGCACCCGTGAGGAGATTCCATCCATTTTGCCTCGCTGCTCTAGGAAGGCCCCTTTTCCCTAAGGGCTCAAAGTCTGTCAACATAATTGCATGCAGGTGTGGTCTGGATTTGCAGCAAGCCCTCTCTCCCCCTGGTAGCAGACACGGTACCCAAGGGGTGGTTGTGTACCCCTTATCCCTTCTCCCTCCCCCCATTAGCAGCTTGTAGCACCAGTTGTTCCTGCCTTTGTATTCATGTGCCCAGTGTTTAGGGCCCGCTTATGAGTGAGAACATGTGGTTTTCAGTTGTTTCTGTGATAGCTCACTTAGAATGATGGTCTCCAGCTGCATCCATGCTGCTGCAGAGGACATGATTTTGTGCTTTTTCAAGGCTGCATAGTATTCCATGGTGATACGTACCACATTTTCTTTATCCAGCCCACTCTCGATGGGTATCTGACTGACCCCCCATTTTCTATCCCAGCAGTCCTCACAGCTTTTTTAAA
>CAUYQG010251970.1:0-96252 GCA_963574415.1 Tarsius wallacei
CTCAGATTAGATTAAAATGATAAAGAGCAGTATGCGTGTGTGTGTGTGTGGGGGGGGGGGGTGGTGGTGGTGGTGGTACTTTTCTCCTTTGTGGCTGTATTGAGTAGGAAATTAGTTGCTCAAATTTACCCTTTGATCCAATAGAAAGAAACATCATGTAACTTAAAATGAAGTCAAAATCAATGCAATTTAAAATGTAATTATGTGGGTACTGAAGTGTCCATGGGGAGTTAGATGAATGTGATCCAGAGAAGGAATAGAAATCCAAGTATTGAAGAGATCCTTGTCGAATAAGAATCAATAAATATACACATGTCCCCATGAAAATGGATCTCTGTATTTATAAGATACACGATTATTTAGCATTAACTGAAAAAAATAGCATTCCTCATAGAGAGTCATAATGCTTTTAAATGGCTGAGTGAAGTGTGTGTGCGTGTGCATGCGTGTGTGTGTGTGTGTAGTTGCAGTAGTGTCATAAAGCAGAGTCCTCAGAGAGGAAGAAATCATGAGAGACAGGGAGGCATTCACTGGTTAGGGGCAATCATGCCTGATTCAACTTCACTTCTTGTTAGCACCTTGACGTCTTGCTACCTCTTGATGCCAACACTTTTTGCCCAGGTGAAAACCTAGTTACTTTCGAAGTGGGTGAAATGTTTCTACCTTGTTTTCTTCTTAGAAACAGTTAAGGGTGGAGTTCAGGGGAATGGAGGAAAGATCAAGGTGGAGAGCTGATGTGGATCTTGGGAAACGGCAAAGTTTACCCAAGGTGGAATATGGTACAAATGAAGGAAGTATGTAAATAAATATCTCCAGAAGTTCTGAAGGAGAGGTTACCATCAGGGGCAACCAGGAAAGTCTTCCTACAGGAGGGGTTATTGAAACTGGCCTTAAAGGATGGGTAGGGTTTTGATAGGTAGTTATGGGTAGAAGAACATTCTAGGGAGAGGAAAATAGCCCCCCAAAAATGTCTTGGCAGAAAATGCAACAGGCCTATTCTGAAAATGGCAGGGAATTCAATGTAGCTGGAGGCAAAAAGGCTAGGTGGGTAGAGGCCATGTTATAAGAGGCCTTGACTGCCAAGCTAAGACTTTATTTGGTATGCAAGTGAATGCCTCAATGACTCACCAAATACGAATGCCCATCTCCCGAAACTTTGTTTCGTAAGGTGTGTTTTTTCAACAGCAGGGCACAACTGTATCATATTGCTCAGCCAACTCTCAGTGTTTCAAAGGCAGGGACATGGCCAGCTCCTCCCAAACTGAGGTGTTCATGAAGTTCTGGAATTACAGCACACTTGTGATTTTGGAATGTTGTGTGTGGTGGCTTCTCGTTTTCTTTTTAAAAAAATTATCCATCTTTATTGTTGTGGTGACTTACAGGGTAAGTGTGGCAAATTGTGTTTTCCATAAATGACCAAATCAACATCTCCTGTCCCACATGCTCTTCTTGCATTGTCCTTGTCACTTCTCCTGTAGGGAGGTGGGATCTACCCTAGCCTCCCTAGGCTGGCTCGTGGCCATGGTGTAGGTCCTGAATTGCCATGAAGCTTCCTTCTGGTTCTCTTGAGACATTCACCTTTGAAGCACTTAATCACTGTGTAGGAAATCTGGGGTCTCCATGCTTCCTCCATGAGGAAGTCTAGGCCACACCTACCAGAAACATGAGTGAAAAAATACCTCCAGATGACTCCTGGGAGAGGTTGGATTACCCCAAGTCTTCAAGTCCTTCCAGCTGAGGTCACAGATGTCCTGAGCAGAACAGATTGTTCCCTCTATGTTCTTTCCAAATTCTTGGCACACAGAATCAGTGAGTATAATAAAATGATTGTTTTTGCAGCTAGGTTTGGGGCAATTTGTTATGCAGCAGTAGTAGGTATAACAGTAAACAGTGATTCCTTTTTCTGGTTCATTTCTTTCTGCTCAGCAGAACCAGTGTAGCAGAGAGGAGAGGGAGAGAATTATTAATGGTTGAGAAGGCCCCGTTGGGTAATTTACATATATTATCTAATTTAGTCTTCCTAACAACACTGTGAGATAAATATTATTAACATTACTGTACAAAGAACTAAGGCTCAGAGACGTTAAATGATTTCCCTGTAGTCTCACAGATAGAGCACAAACCCAATTTTCAAAGGATTTTCCTTACCATGTAAGGCCTCCCTAGGCTGGCTGAGAGCCCCTCATATGAACAGTGAATTCTGCCACCTAGCTCACTTCTCCATCAGATGGCACATCTGCTGGGTGCATAGACCATGAGTTGGGAGGGAGAGGAAAAGAGAGTCACAGCCCCTGCCTTTTCAGCAGTGGTAAGTATTTTGGTGGCTAGGCAGCTATAAGTTCCATGGAAAGACATACGTAACACAAGACAGTGTGTGATCCAGGACTGTGACCTTCACAGCGAGAGGAGGGGAGGGGCCACTTTGGAGTCTTGGGAAAGTAGGTGGCCTCCTGGTGCTTGCTTTTCTATACTGGTGAAAGTTGGGGTGACCATGTCTCCCAGTTCTCCCTGATTGTCTTAGTTTGCCTGGTTTATATCTGTTATCCCAGTGGAATTATTAATAGTACCTTATTTTAGTCTCAGAAGTTTTGGATGATAAATTACATGGTTGCCCTAGTGTGGTACTTCCAAATTCAACTTTTTCAAGGGAGTAGAATGAAGTGCTGTTGAGTAATCATGTGAAATGGCATGAAGGCAATGACTAGTGGCCCGAGACAAGTAGTAGGGTCTGTTAATTCAATGAAAAACGTGTCCATTCACTGTACAACAACACAAAAAAGTCAAACAGCAATTTTGTTCAATATGAAAGTATGTTTATTGGGCATCAATTGTGTGCCACAATTAAACAGCTTTAAAATCTGGATTGACAAAAACAAACAGTAAAACCTCTCAGCAAATAAAACAAACCACATTTGAATTGGTCATCTACATTGACCTAACTGGTTTGTGTCTGGCCAAAATGGCAAGGACAATTCATATTTCTCTTGAAGAAAATGGAAGCAAATGAGTCTAATACAAGGGCTATGTTGCATTTCTCAAAAATGTTGTCCACACATCATGGTTGTCAGACTTGCTTGAGCAGGGGTAGGTTGGGGGGATTAAGAATGTTGATTCCAGGGCTCATTCCAGACCAAGAAATATCAGAGAATGGGCCCAGAGCTCGGCTTTTTTTTTTTTTTTTTTTGTCAGGTCCTCACTCTGTCACCCAGGCTGGAGTACAGTGGCATGATCACTGCTCACTGCAGCCCCAACCTTCTGGGCTCAGGTGATCCTTCCACCTCAACCATGCCCGGTTAATTTTTTCTTTTTGTAGTGACAAGGTCTCACTATGTTGCCTAGGCTGCTTTTGAACTCCTGGGCTTGAGTGATCCTCTTGCCTCTGCCTTCCAAAGTGCTGAGATTACAGGCAGAAGCCATCATGCCCAGCCAGAGCTTGACATTTTTAATAAGTATCCAGGTAATTCTGCTGCACCCTGAAGCTGTCTGCCTGTCTGCACCCCTCCAAGCTGGGATTAGATGTTTAGAACTAAGAAAACACTAAGGCCCTAGAGAAAGTTTTTTGATTTGAGGATTGTTGTTAGTTGGCTTGTTGATTTAAAATTGTGAATGCATTTAAAATTTGAACCAGAAGACCGATCCTAGAGGCATGTTAACCTGTCAGCCCCATGGAAAGAATATGAAGTTAGTCTTCACTCCAAACTGTTTCCGCACATAAATTGTAAACGCACACACCAGAATGAGGCATGAGTTGCGTTATTGTATTATAAGAAAAGGGGTTATTATGTTTGAACATCAATCTTTTTTTCATTATTGCCTTTACCATTGGGATTAATCTCACAGTGAATTCGCCAAGCACACTCTAATCATATTTAGAAACTGCAAAAGAAAAAAAAAAAGTTGTGTTGACCAGAGTCTGGTTCATTCTGGCCAATTACAACAAAGTTGGGCAAAGAGGTGAGTGGTACAATGGTATCCTGCAAATTCAAGATGGGGAAGATTGAGCATCTCACTTTCCCTGGAGATCTGTGCCTGGGCAAACAGAGTTTTGCAACAGGGTGAAGGATACTGTATGTTAGAGGTGAAATAGATTTTTGAGATTAAGCCCAACCTTCTTATTGTATGGATAGATAAACTGAGGCCCAGCAGAAGGAGATGACTGGAATAAATCCTGACTTTGCCACTTCTTATCTGTGTAAACTTGGACAAGACACTCACTTGTCATTTCCAAAACGCAGGATAATAACAATGCCTCTTTTAAAAATAGTTTTAGGGCAAAGTAAATGAAAGATAGCATGAATGTAAAACACTACCACAGCACTGGGCACGCATGCCTAGGTGCTGTTTACTATTATTATCAGCTAAAGACACGGGGCTTGCTGATGACAGAGCCAGGCCCGGGATGGACCTCTCGATCCCCTGCCTGCATTTTCCAGAGTGTAGGTCTCAATAGTATGGTGGTGCTCCAGAGCTCAGTCACATGAGATACCTGTGTGTCTCCATGTTGGTCAATGCTATTTTAAGATCTTCTTTCAGAAGTGCCCCGGGACAGTGAGCTTTGGCTGGGTGCCTCCAGCGGCACAGTCTGTTCTCAGGGGCGGGCGGCCTTGTGCTCTGGCTGTACGTCTGTCTGCCTGTCTGCACCCCAGACTGCCCCCTCCCTGCTCATAAGCAACGTGGTGGTGGTGTGAATAGGGAGGCTGCGACCTAAGATGCCTGAGATGCTTTTAGAGCATGTCCCTCAGTAGTGAGCTCACAAGAGACCTGGGTTCTGAAGGTGAACTGTCTGTCCCCACCCATTACTGGCTTGGGGACTTGAGTAAACTATTGGCCCCTAGAAATCCCTGTTTTTTTTATTTGTCAATTCTGTAATAAGAATGCCTACCTCACAAGGTTGTTGGTCAGTGTGGAAATTCTCACGAAGCAAAAAGCCTGACTCGCAAACTTCTAATAGTAGTTTATTGATAACTTTTCTTGGACCTTCATGAATTTAGAGGGGAATTAGGTTATTAAGCACTTGATGAAGGGGACAAACATTAGAACAGAGAGCTGTAATTTGTAATGAGGGATGTAATTTAATTTTGAATCATCATAGAAAAGGAAGGCTGAAATTAAGAAGTGGGTGAAAATATTGTATGGCCCTACAAAGTCAAAGTAATTGACGATAGCTCAAAATGGAGATGCCTTCTACACTAACCTTTCCTACTCTATGAGTAATTCCCTTTCTCCCATATCCCTTTTCCCTGAGAGTTTGTTATGGCTATGTAAATGGTATAAACATAACTATACCAGAAGTTTCTACCCACATTTATGAGCCTACAATGCAGGAATTTTGAAAGAAGTTTTTTTTTTTGAGTTAGAGTCTCACTCTGTCGCACAGACTGGAGTGCAGTGGCACGCTCACAGCCACCACAGCCTCAACCTGCTGGGTTCAGGTGATCCTTCCGCCTCAGCCTTCCAAGTAGCTGGAACTACAGGCATGTGCTACCATGTCCAGCTTGTTTTTTAAAATTCATTGTAGATATGAGGTTTCACCAAGTTGCCCAGGCTGGTCTCAAACCCCTGAACTCAGACAATCCTCTTGCCTCAGCCTCCCAAAGTGCTGGGATTATAGGCTTGAGCCACCGCACATGACTGAAAGAAGTTTTAATTAACAATACATCAATGGAATTTATTCACATTTATACTATTAAATGAAATAATAGAAGTCTGCTGGCCACAGTATAATAGGCAAGTGAACTATATTTTGCTATGTTTCAAAATGAAGAAAACACTTCTAAGTCTTGTTAGATGAATTGCTGTTGTTGGTTAACTAATGTAGATGACAACTGACATAAAACTCTGGCCTCATAATACATCTGCATGGTAGACATAGGATAAACAGGTAACAAACAAGTCCAAATCTCCCTGTGGCTTCTTCCTCAAGTGGCATGTCCACATTAGTTTGTCTAGGGCTCTGCTCCAAACTTAACTCCCTGGAGACCCAGGCTGACAGAGCTAGATTTCATGGGACATGTAGCCATTCATCATGGCCCAGGGAAATAGTGGTGGGTGGAGCCCAGGCTCTTAAAGTTTCCATCTGGAAGTAGCACACATCAATTCAGCTCAAATGTCACTGGCCAAAGCATGGACACCCTCAACTGTAAGGATGCAGGGAAGTA
The DNA here is from genome assembly GCA_963574415.1 of Tarsius wallacei. Classification (NCBI taxonomy): domain Eukaryota; kingdom Metazoa; phylum Chordata; class Mammalia; order Primates; family Tarsiidae; genus Tarsius; species Tarsius wallacei. The sequence goes on from CAUYQG010251970.1 coordinate 6,159, forward strand.
CAATTCTACCATGTGCAGCAGGAGAAAAGGAATATTTGCTGAATAGCACTAATGCTACCACATTTATGTACATGTCTTACCAACCATAAAATCCTGGAGAGTCATGGCCATGACTTGTTCCTGTTTACCTTTCTTTCAGCCTGCAGTAGAAGCATGATAAATGTAGGTTGACTGACTGATTGTAGAGCTCACCATGTGACTGGAACAAGACGGGAAGAAGAACCTGAAAACTTGGTCTTCTCTTTTGCCTTTCCTTTTGACACCTCTCTCCTTGTCTTGTACTAGGATTCTGACTCTGCAATTGATTACCTGGATAATCCTGAGCCATCATATGGCTTCAGTTCCTCCAGCTGGAAAATGGGGGCACTATTAGTCCTCTGTAAAGACTAAGATGGCACGTGTGAAGGCCATTCAGTTGAGGCATCAGTTAAGGTTTGTGGCTCTGGTTGTTGCCCAGTGCCCTCTCTGGGAGTCGTAGATGTCCATCACTGCTGAACTGCCCCACTGAGGCCTGCTGTTCTCAGGCAAGGCTGTATGGTGTACCCAACCTCCCCTAGTCTTTCCCCTGCTTCTCTTCTTCAATTTCTGTATCAAGACTTACCTGTCTTGTATCTCATTTCTTCAGAACTCTGCTTCTGCTAAATAGAATAAAATAATCCCTATTCATTCATTCATTGATATGAATGGGTTAGAAAGATTTCCCCCCACCCCCCAACAATTACTTAATTTGAAGGGGCATTCACCCAGGGTAGGCTCCTGGTAGATTCACAATGTGTCCAAAGTGAAAGACATCCTAGAGATTATCTAATCTGTTGGCTTTGAAACTTTTTTTCTCCCAATTGAAAGATCATTCTGAAACCTGTTTATAAAACACAAAGGGGTCTGCTCTGACTGAGTGGAGGTGGGGAGCATCTCCTCACTTGGTTTTCCCCAACCAGAAGGTCCTAGGTACATGCATGGAAGTCTGCTAATTCTAAGCCAAACCTCTGGCCTTGAAGAAGAGAAACTGAGGTGCAGGGTGAGGATTGGACCTAGGATCCCACAGATAGGCAGTCACTGGACTGGGGATGGGGCCCAGGTCACCTCTGTGTTTGTCCAGGCCTTTTACTCTAAACCTGCCTGGAGGAAGAGGTCAGAAAATGAAAAAGAGTTGTTTCTGATGATTCATGGAGTTTGCTGATCTAAGGGCAAAGCACGTTTTTGCTTTTGTATGTTTTCTTCTAAGACTCTGGTGACTCTAGACTGAGATAATAAGAGACAAAAACTTTTAACTCTAAGCTACTGTTTTGAATGTAGTACAGCCTGTTAGTTACTCAAGGTCATTGTTGTGTGATGGATAATCAAAGGCCTATGTGAAACGTGTGGGATTTTATGAGCTTGTTTTTATTATAGTAGAATGTTTAAAGGCCCCTTATGTACAAAGTACTTTGAAAGCTCTAATGGGGTCCCATAATCACCCACATAATTATGAAGGTCAAATTGTGCTGAACAAACTTGAGAGCTATTTTTGACTGAATCTGTGGATGAACAGAACAGAATATTAGAAAAATTTTTTTTTCGTTTGTGTTTGTTGTTGACCCTTTCAGCCTTCTGGGTACAATCATATCTCTCTTGGAGCTGGAGAGAACTGCCACTATGATGTGTTTTCTCACTTTGCATGAAACTGAGGAGGTTTCCTTTTCCTGGATTTCAGGCATAGGATGGACAGACTGTGCACTGGAATTTGAAGTAATGAGGTGGCTGTAATGAGTATTTGGGTCTATTCGCTAAGGAAACTTGCTTCAGCTTGTTTTTGCCCCAACTCCCCCTTGTTCCATGGTCAACAGATGCCTGTCTCCAGCAGGCTCGGGTCTCACCGGATGTCCTTCTGTAGCGATGCTGCCGCTTTCACTGACCATCCTTAATTTTCCATCTTACACCAGGAAACTGCAAAGTTAGAAAAACAATGAACTGTTTCCTTCCTCTTTCTTTAAACCAAGAGGCTGGAAGGAAGGCTTCACATTCATTGCTCACAGGCCAGACTTGGGGATAAAGGTCACTAAAGTTCATATGTAACAAAAGTTAAAGTCCACAGGTCTCAATGAGTTCCCAGGTTGAGATGACATTTACTTTCTCACTGAGTCCTCCCCTTAACCTGAGGCTTGCCTCAAGCTTTGTAAGTATTGGATTGATGTTTGGAATCTGAGCTTGTTAAAAAGAGTACAAGATTATGGGTACCAGGAAGGGGAAGAATTGATACACAGTGGGCTCAATGTGGGGGCAATCTTTTCTTCTAGGACCTTGGCCCTCAGGTCACCTAGGGGCCTGTCATTATTATTGGTGGTGACAGGTGCATTTCTCAGAACCCCATATTTAAGAGCACTCCTGGTAAGCAGCTAAAGTGGTTTTTCCTGCCATTTTAAAATTTCCTCTCTGTAATATCCTTTTGCTGTGGATGGTTTTCTTGTGGCTAGACAATCTGTGGCCAGAAAGCTCTCATCTGGTGAGTGATGTCAAAGCCCTGGTACAAACGTGTTGCCTCATCACACTGAAAGCGAGAAGGAAACCACCTAACACCAAGGTTCCACTCTGTGCTATTTATGCTAAAAAGCAGCTTTCCTGATTTTCACCAGCCAGACTCCCTGTTACACTTGAGATCCCCAGGGAAGAGCATGAAGTCATAAAGCAGCAGCAGTGTGACCATAGGGGCCACAAAGGAAGGTGCAGTAAGAAATTACATGAGCAACACAGCCTGCACAGGCAACAGGCCAGGTCACATTAGGGCTTTCAGGGGCCCTAGGCATTTTTATCATTGTAGGTCCTTTCCTCCATAAAAATATATGAATAAATATTTATATGGCTACATTGGTACATAGATAGTGTTTTATATCACAATATTTCCTTTGACATGAAAGTTTTTTCTTCTTACTTTAAAAGAAATTAAAACATTTTCATGGGTACCCTAAAAGTTTTGTGAGGTGTGGGCACAGCACCCACTATACCTAATGGATAAGTCGACTCTGCCAACAGGAAGCCAACTCATCCCTGGTACAGTTTGAAGAAACTGAATATGTATGAATTTGGGTAGTTGTATTTCTCTAAATAGGTCTGGTTCATACAATAAGAGAGATTAATTAAATGTGTGTACAAATCCACAAATCAAAATCTCACAATTAGCAATAGGCTTGTAGATAGGAACTTTGACATCTCCAAAGTAAATTTTAGAACTTTGACTTGGTGGGGCAAAAGCCAGAGGTGTTATAGATATTGAGGTATGTGGTCTTCTGGCTCCATCATTCACAACTTTGGGAAAACTACTGCATTCTTCAGGTAAGTTATTTTTTTCTGTGCATCGGCTTCCTTCTCTAAAAATGGGAGGTAATGATAGCTACCTCATCAGGTGGCTGGGAGGGTAAAATGAAGTCTTGTTTGCAAGGCGCTTAGTATAGTGCCAGGGATATTGAACATTTTCAATAAGTGCTGGTTATCGTAATTGCTGTTATTACCATCATTATGAGGTGTTGTTATCCTCTTCAACAGATGGAGAAACTCAGACCTCATTATTTTGCTGGACAGTTGTTTTACTGAGTTCAGATGGGTGACAAGTAGTTAAAAAGAACAATATATCAGAGATTATAATTAATCAACCAGTAGCATGTGAAGAGTGGGAAGATCCAAAGATAATTAAAATACAGATCTTGGTCTCAAGGAGAGTGCTGGAGACAAAACATATCCGGGAAGGGCTAGACACAGGAAAAAGGGCAGCAGTCAAGCTCAGTGAGTAGCTGACAAGGGAAAGACCACCAGGGTGATGAGGGGAGGCATCCCAGACAACTAGACCCTGCTCAATAGGTGATCCTTCTGGACATTTCTAGGGGGAGAAACTGCTTCAGCTATTTTCCTCAACAGCCCCCATCAAATCCTATCTAGAACTGGCAAATCTTAGTCTGGAAAAAAAAATGTCATATTTGACCAAGTGGGGACCAAGGTGGTTGGGTCTTGCCACCATGACACTGACAGGATCCAGTGGATTGAGTGTGAGATTCTGTGCATTTGACTGGAAAAAGGACAGAAAAAGCAGTAAAAACACAAACACAAAGGGTATTTGGCCATTATAACAGTACCAGCAATGATAACATTATTAGTATTATTAGTTGTGCTTTGAATTGTAAAAAAAAATTACTTCTTTATTTTTCACCATTGCAAGTATTTGCTACATGAGGATTGCAACTACTATTTTCACTTAAAGATAAGGAAACAACTTGATTTGACTCAATCATACTAAATCTTGGGCCTTTAGCAGTGAAACTTAGATCTGCTGATATTCTCTTTGTTGTATTATGACAAAATCTTTATGTTGATGGTACAATCACAGTAGCAAGAGTATTTATGAAGCCCCTACTATTTCTTTGGCACTGTGCCAAGCCCTTAATATCTATTATTTTTCACAAGCTCCTTTTGAGGTGAGGCTTCTCAGTCCCATTTGTAGTTGAAAAACTCAGACTCACTGAGGTCAAGTAACTTATTCCAAGTCCTATTTCTAATAAGTTGAGGTCTTACTCTAGGTCTACCTGACTTTGGGGGTCAAGCTCTTTTCTCTAGGCCTTATCCACATTCGTTTTTGGGATTTGAGTGGATATGAATTTACTTTAATCTGCAATGAATATTGCCCCATTTTATAAACAAATAAAGATTATTCTAAAATAGTACTTGGTTACTCCTGAAAATAATCTTTAGCGTTCTTTATACAAATAAGTGGAAGTATTGATTTTTTAGAAATTAGGCTAAGATGCAGGAAAAATAAAATCAATCTTGCCCTTACACTTGATTACAGTAAGATTATGTATATGTTTTGGAGGACTTAGGTCTTGAAGGTCTGTGCTAGACAGGGTCAACCTTTGTTTTGATCTTGAGATGAGATGAGCCTTCAGGCTAAACCCAAGTAAGAAAGCCATTGCTGCTCATAATTTGAGCAGAATGCTTACATGGTTCTCCAATGGGATCATCGGACACACCGAGCTCGCTGCTGTACATCCATTTAACCAGATGCTTTCAGTTTGGATAGTGTTGCATATGACACGCCTTGCCCTTCAGAGCAAGATCAGATTGTAAATGGTGGGAGACAAGTTGTGAATTGGTCTTTTATGCAGAACACAGTTCACAAGTCTGGACCTCAACCTTGCCCCCGTTTTAAAGGACTCATTAAGCACAATGACTTGCTTATATGTTAAAATAGCCCTCAGTTCCTGCCTTAGTGATTTTTCACATTGCCTTTGTGAGTCCAAATGTCTTTGAAGATCATGGGTTTGATAAACAACCAATAAATAATAATTTTTGAGAGGCAGAATTTTCTATGAACATCTCAAGTCAAGTTCAAAGTTTTAAAAGAATGCTACATTAACTCTCTATGAGTATATGGAAGTTTTATGTTAAAAATTCAGCAGGCCATTTATTAACATTTTGTATTAGCTAATTGGAAAACACCTAAATTATAACTAGTCACCCCCGCAGTTCAGGGTTGATTAAATAGCCCATGATACTTTCCCCCTCATACATTGACACTGTCTTAGGAGTAATTATAATGACTTGTCTGTTGTCTTGAGTTAATTATTCCTAATTTTTTCTAGTGCTTCTCTCTGCAAATGTTCTAAAAATATCTTACCATCTTGCTCCATTCTTCTCTTATATTTCACAATGGACACATATAACCAGGAACGTTTAAGCAATTGTTTGGTTTGTTTTTTTTCAAAGGAATAGATAAATCATCATGCTACATGATGAGAGAGGAAATGACAGTTTTTATCTTTTATTCAGATAGGCTAAATTTACAGGAGACCACAAAAAGTTCCTGACAGGATGTTTTGACTATGTTTACCCAGTTGGGGCTTCAGATGGGTCTTCTTGCCACATTGTAGGACTCCCTCTTCATTTCATTCCTGCCTGCAAATCAGATCCCAGATCTTCCGACTCTTTCACAGAAGTGTCAGATTTTAGAATAGAGATCTCAGGCCCCTTGGCAGATTTCTTATGAATTATTCTTCTAATTCAGCTCTCTTTTCTCTGGGCCAATTGGTAACAATATCCTCTCTTGTTGGATGCCTTGAATGACAGCTCCAAGGAACTGATCGAAGATCAAATGTTCATTGTAATAATTCAGTTTATTAAGTACCAAATTGTGATATACCTAATACAAAGACTGGCCTTCTTTCCTTCCTTCCTATCTTCCTTCCTTCCTTCATTCCTTCCTTCCTTCCTTCCTTCCCTCCCCCTTCTCTCTCTTCAACCTTTCTTCCTCCTTCCTTCCAACCAACTTTCTCTCTCTCTCTCTCTCTCTCCCCCTCTCTCTCCCTTCCTCCTGCCTTCTTTCCAAGATAAAATGTTAATTGAGCACAAGTGTGTGCTGAATAGTATTATGGGCACTGGAGGTAGCAGTGCTGTGAAGAAAGCAAACCTAGTCCCTAGCTATATGGAGCTTAACCACTGTCCTATGCTGTTCCGAATTACACATCTTCCCTAAGGAGTTTGCCCAGATTAATTCCACCCAGCTTCTAACCTACCTGGATAATCTCAACTTTTCTTCCATTTTAATACCCTTAAGCAGTTAAAAAATTTATAGTTTTATATTTTAGTGAACGTACCTGCCTTGAAACTATTAGGTGCCAATAGACAGTGTCTATTAGGTACCTTAGGCAACTTGGTGCACAGCATTGCCTTCTGTGGGTGAACACTACATTCAATGTAACTGCTATTTTCTAGACTGTTTATGTTGCAATGAGAGAGACGTACTTGGGGATATGATTGGACCTACTTCAAAAAGAGAGTTTATCTTATTTTACCTGGTGAAAGCAGGAAAAAAAAACTAGTAAATTTTTCAACAAAAAATGGTCATAAAGTCAATTTAGGATTTCCTGAGTGAATTTGGGAGTGAAGAATTTAACCCCCCAAACCATGGATCAAGCTAGCCTTGGGCATCAGCCTGAGTTTTATTAAAACATTCACTCCTAGGGAAAGTTTCTAGATGATTTAGCTGCAATCATTTCAGTTCACTGTCTCTTTCCTCTTAAACTTTTCCACTGTTACACTTCTCATGCACGTAGCATAGGGATAGCCATAGGTTTGCTTGTTGTTTTCTAAACTGAGAGAAAGTATGATGGGGGATACACTTCATATGGGCAAAATGGGATATTTTTATGTGGTTTTAAGTCACTTTCATGCTATCACTGATTATCCCAGTATGGGCTTGTCTTCTAGGAAAATCTATTGCCCACTGTGCCAACTCACCTGGCATCATGACACAAAGACTCAGGGCAGAGACTCTGTCTCAATACTGATGTGTCTGTATGTGTCTTTAATCCACTGGAAGTATGTGGATTAAAGAGGAGAACCAAGGATTGAAATGTGCATCATTGAACATCAGTCTGGGCATAATTTTTCTAAATCTTACAGTTCTTTCTGCAAGATTTGGCAGAAGATTGGTAGGAATGTTCCCAAAGTTGACAATAATCCTAAAAATACACATGACATTATTATCAATAATAAAAATTTTGATCAAATATGTTAAAAGAAAGACATTTATCTTGCTGCTTTCTTAAAAATAATTGCTATAAAAAGGGTGACAAAAGAGTATGCAGTCAAAAAAGCAAGAATAAATATTATAGGCATATCAGGCAGTTAATTAACAAAAATATGTAATCATTTTGGATTTTGTCACATTTATGATATTTTCCAGTTTTTAAAATTTGTAATTTGTTGTGATTTGTTTTCTAATTCTCAATAAATATTTACTTTTCTACCTAATTTTGTTTGTAATTTTGTGTTCCTCAGGATGATCCCTAATTATGTTTCTGTCCTTTCAAAGACTGAAACCACCTAATCCAAGAACAGTTTTATGTCATGTAAGGCAAAGTGTGTGTGTGTGTGTGTGTGTGTGTGTGTGTGTGTGTATGTGTGTATGTAATTCACCAGCTTGGACCTTCCCTGAACTAGTCAGTCATTAAGATTTTTCATGGTCAAATATAAGAGAACACTAAAAACTGAAGAGCGTTTCCTCCATCTTCTGTTTGTCATTAAAAATATTTGGTGTCACTGTGTCTTATACACTAAAATATGATATTTTCTTTGCTCTTTGTACTGGTTATGACAAATTACCAGTGCTACAGCAAAAGAGCCCCAACAAGCCGATGACTTATACATTCAAGGTTTACTTTTCACTCGTGTCACAGGCCGCTGCTGCTGTCTATGGTCATTCAGGCACCCCCCCCCCCCCCACTCCCCCGCCACTGTTCATCTAGTGTCGTCCACTGGCTCCTCTGCATTTGGGCAGTTGATGAGATTAGAGAAATAACATCCAGATTGTGATCATAGAGTGATTGTAGAGACCAGGCCTGAAAGTAGTATGTATCATTTTGGCCATAACTCAGTCATATTGTCTCACCTAAGGAGGCTGAGAAATTTCTAGTGTCTCTTTTTTCTAGAAAGAAGAGGAGAAGCATACATCTAGGTGAGTAGTAGCAGTCTCTGCCTTAGCCTTCAATAGATATGTGAAAAAGAAATTTTTTTTGGTAGATAAGAATGGTCTCACAGGGGAATTGTCACAGTTCCCAATCTATGTGCATTTAATTTGGGATGCTATTATATTAATTTGGGGTTTGGAATCAGAATACCTGGATTTATATTTGTCCTAGCTCATCACTTATTAGCTCTGCAATAAGACCCAATCTTTTTGAGCATCAGTTTCATAAACTGTCAAATTGGACTGGTAATAATATCTGCCTTACTTACTGCATAGGTTGTATTTAGGGTCAAAAGAGACCAAAGGAAGAGTTTATTGTACTCTGTGAGATGCTGGGCATCTCTCCTCATCTCCATTCTTACTGACAGGGCTATATGTTGCATATACATGGCTATAAGACTAATAGAGATGCGAATGCCTCTGTCACAAAGAAACTAAACATCATTTTCAATTATCCGTCAGAGACGAAATATTTATTATATGCATTTGTGTGTATGTGTAAATATATAGGTTGAATATCTTTAATCCAAAAATCCAAAACCTGAAATTCTCCAAAATCTGAAACTTTTTGAGTGCTGCCTTGAGGTGCGAAGGAAATACTAATTGGAACATTTCAGATTTCAGATTTTTGGATTAGTGATGTTCAACAACAACAACAACAACAAAAATCTGATATCTTAAACTCTTCTGGTCCCAAGCATTTCAGATAAGGGATACTCAATGTGTGTATGTGTGTGTGTGTGTGTGTGTGTAATATATGTATATAATATATATGTGTGTATATAGTATATATGTATATAGTACATGTACATACATATATAATGTATATATAAATGTAACATATATATTATATATATATCTCAATTTGGGGGAAAAAAACAAGATGGAAGATGTTCTTTTTAAACCAGTGATAAAAAACAAGGAAGCAAATTGTCAACATCCTTAGGTGTTGACTAATGCCATCAGCCCTTAAAATTCAGTGTGAAGAATCTTAACTGTCCTTAAAATCACCTCCTTCCTACTACAGAGGGGATGCTTTTAGAACAGGATGCCACGTATGTGAGGAATGTGGTCTTTTGAAATATTTTCTTTGAGAAAAAAGTAGAGAATAGGTGTAGTATCTTAAATTTTCCTTGGGTCGAGATCATATATTAAATGGAGTAGATTTTAAAAATGAAGATATTTTCATCATATTTCCTTAACATATATGTAACATATAATATAATATATATGTTACATTTATATATATACATTATATATGTATGTACGTGTACTATATATATTATATACACATATATATATTATGTACAAGTAGATTTTTAAAATGAAGATATTTTCATCATATTTTCTTAACTATTGAAATGTACATCTTAGTTACAGCAAGCAAAAAGGAATAATTAGTTTTTATCAAAATAAATTATTTTATAATGAGCTTCTGGTCTCTGTCTTGGATAGTTAAAGAACCTCATTTCAAACGTGTGCAACAAATAAAATTTAGAGATAATGAGGGTTTTTTTTGTATATTTGTCTTCTTTTTCTTAATTTTAAAGATGTGGGGTACAATTCAGAATGTTTGTCTTCATTATTACAGTTTTCTTACTTCTTTACAACCCTTTGCCCATTGTGTCAGTGGAATTCATTTCTTTAGTAGAAGGCTAAAATGACTGATAAGAAAGTCAATATAATTTATCAATTTATTTTTTAAAATCCTGGGAGAGACAATACTCTTGAAAGCTGATAGCGCCTGAGCTGCAAAAGTCTGACTCCGGAATTTTCAGCTCATAGAAATCATGGAGTGGGAAGGAATAGCTCATGAGTATGTTCCTGCCCAGGGGAGATCAGGTTTGAGCAACAGGCACCCAGGGATAGACATTGAGGTCAGAGGTTGGTGAGAAACCAAAGTGCTTAGTGGCCCCACCTCCTCCTGCCAAGGCTTTGGGGAATCTAATGATGGGATAGGATAGGATGCATTGGGGGGCCTTGTACTTTTCTTCCTAATGAAGTTCAAGAAAAAGAAAGTAGTTATTGTAGATAAGTTGCCCATTCCAGCATGGCTCTGTGGCAGCAAAGTGAAAAAGGCAGCAGGAAGGTCTAGGCAGAGAAAGTCTGAAGCAGCACCATAACAGGCCAGCAGCTCCAGATGCCAGAGAGCCAAAAATGTCCTATCCTCCTGAGATGAGTGTATGAGTGGCTTTCTGGGTTTATCATTTTTTAACACATGAAATTCATAATTGCTACAAATGTGAATCATTGAATTCTAATTTTCCTTTCTCTTATTTAGATATCAAATGGGCTAAATCCTCTGGAGTCAGCTGTGTGATCTTCAAAAGCAACAATCTGAGAAAAGAACAGGAAGCAGATGTTTCAACCTTGGATGTCCTGATGTGGGTTCCAAGGATCAAAGAACATGCTCCATTAGAAGCCAGCAGGAAGCGAGGCAGGGCTGCCATCCACTGGTACTCACCAATAAGGCTCCATCATGTGTCAGTCAGTGTGTGGTCTGATTGGTTGGTGTCTATACCTGACTGCTTGTTAACTCAATTTTGAGTATCACACCTATCGATGACCTTGGCTTGATGCCTATTGCTTGAAGCCAGCAAGTTTCAAAAGCCTCCCCCCCAACTAGGATCACACTATGGAGATAAGGAAAAAAGGGACGGGGAACGTTCTGAAATGATGGGTGATGCCCTCCCAAGGAGACTAGCATAAACCAGAAGTGACTAAGTTTACCTTGATTGTCAAGTTTAAGTTTTCCACTATGAGTTTGTGAACTCATTTAAGTTCATTTACATTGAATTAAGGAGCACTACATGTTGTTTTAACATGTAAAGTTCATAACTGCTACAAATGTGATCACTGCATTTGAGCTTTCACTTCTCATATCTTGATGTCAAATGTACCCCTGAAGCCTCTAAAGCATTTGCTAGGGAAGATGTAAGGGGAAACATATTCTTCTGCAATTTTAGGGAGTGGAAAGAAGGCCTTAATGGGGGATGTGAGAACAAGGGGAATGAAGGCCTCAGTGGGGGAGTGGGGGGCGAGCCCACAGTGGACTTGAATTTAAAAACTGACATGATGAAAATTGACCTTTCTGCTTTTTAAGGACTAAGAAAAGCTGTAAAGCAAAAAGAGCAGTGTCTTATGACAAATAAGATACTGAACAATATGTTTACTTCACATGAATTAAAATCAGGAGAACTTGATTTCAAATAGCAAAAACAGCAAATGGAAAAAGTTTAAAAACCAAAACAAAAAACCTAGAAAGGAAATGGACTGATGCCTATAGGTTACTGCAGTTAGTCAAAGGAGCTTACATATTCTAGGGAAGAGATTCATCAACGTGTCTGGGAATGAAGTTTTTAGTGTTTTAAGAAATATGGATTTTGAGTTTATATATGAAAGTAGCAGGTAAATTCAGGAGGATTTAAGGCATGTCTTCGTGAAAAAGTTACTCGCACCTAAAAAAATGTCTCTTTTGAATGGACAGACGAGATTGGGTCACTGGATAGCTCTGGTTAGGGACCCAGACATGGACAGACAATGCAGAGATATGTTCATTAGAAAAAAATGAAAGTGCCCCATATAGAAGCAGCATGAGTATTGCTAAACATTGAGATGGGAGACTGAGGAGAGTGATGGAATCTCCTCCTCCGGAGGTCATGAAAGACAGGAAACATTTTCATCAGTCTATTTGGGTTTTAGACAATTTCATGATGAGACGGAGACAAGAAGCTAAAACAGCTGAGTCAGCTCTAGTGAGCATCTTGCGTCAGTGCTATACCAGGTTATCTTTAAATACAAATCACCTGTATCTGAAATTAAAACAACTATATAATTTTTCACTTTGCATAGCGGATAGCAAACAAGAGGTAAGAATGGAGAACATGGGGGGATATCATTGACATGGGGCAAGGGAAATAATCTCATTGGCCTCTTAAGATCCATTTTGATTTTAAGAGTTAATCAGTTTTCCAAATTTCCATTGCAAGATGCTACATTGGATTGCTACAGAGTACCATCAAGTGAATCTAATAATGACATTCGTCACAGCCTGGGGTGTTCAGAGAATTTGCTGCACCAAAAAAGGCTTGTGAAAGGTATTGTTCATTCAGTGTCTCTGGGTTCCTGGATGATTTTTCTAACTCATATGGGATCAGGGGCACCTCTAGTCTGTATAGGACCCTGGGAAAATATATATTTATTTGTTGTAGATTCTCTGTTTATTTAAACAATTGTATTAAAAACATACAATTCATGGACCCATATGAGGTAACGTCATTTATCAACGAAGATTTAGGATAATGGGTAAAGAAGTGATACTTACATCTTTGTTTACTATCCAGTCAGTGCATGTGAAGGTTCTTCATGGTGTAAGGCACCAAGGCTTCCTGTTTCAGGTTCAGGAACCACTTCTATGTATTCTTAACTGTCAAGTGCACCATTTCTGGCTAGCTTCATATCTTCCACCATGGGAAAAAGGTGAGAAACATGTTCTTATTCACAGTTCTATAGATCTTTGGAGCCTATTGGGCTGGAAGCAATATGGATAGACATTGCCTCTTCAGGCCCCTAATACCATTTATTTCCTGCTGACCATATCATTACTTATGATACTTCATCCTCCCTAGTGGATGGATGTGCTGCCTGTGAATATGGGCCTCCAGTGACTCTCTCAAAGATTGTTCCCGTGCTTTTTTGCTAATGATCAAGAATGCAAGCCTTACCCAGAATGTGCAGAAAATGGGAACTATAATTCATTCTCTGGTCATGTTAAATTTCGTTTACCTCGTTATAGTATAAATGTAGAATAACATGTTTTCAACCATGCCTTTTCTTGAATGCTTTGGGCTATAATCACTGCATTCCCAGTTATCTCCTTTCATAGGCCCAGTGAAAAGAGTGAAAAGAGTGGACCCATTTCCACAAAAAGACCAACCTGGGAATATGTAAGGTCCACACTGATAAAGTGAGAGGACATTTGTTGTAGAGGTCCATAGTCATTTGCCTTGTGGGGCAACAGTTTTCAAAAACCTTGGAGAGGGTGAGGCCACTTTTGACCATCTGACATGTGGCAAGTAGCCTGTAAGGGTAGGGTGACCACCCTAGGGCCAGAAGTAAGGATGGGAGTTACACAGTCTGAAGGATGCCACCACCTCTATAGACCAGAGGCAGCATTGCCATGGAAATACTGAGGGGTCCACAAAAGTCAGGCTCAAGTTCAAAATGGGCAGTGAACTAGACCCTGTGTAATCAATCCTATGTCCAATATGAGTGAGTCACTGCAAATCAACATGTCAGCACCACCATATGGGATCTTGCAAAAGAAACACCATGCTGGCCAGCAGGGATGACCTGTTCACCAGGCTACTTTCCTGGAACAGGGCCTGACCACAGGCCCCAGACAACCACAGAGGTGTGAGATAAGAGGTTCCTTGGGGAATCTGGTCAACCCCACATTAGGGCAAAAGGTTGAAGAGTACCCTGGGAAGGAGAAATGGGGGCTAAGAATCATGCAAATCCCAATACAGGAAGGGGGCATCTAACTCTGATGGCATTGCTGGGGCTGATAGATCTCAGCCAACTTAGGAAGACTTTAAAACACTTTCACAAGACCTCCAAAGTGCAGGCGCTCTGAGTCTTAGGGTGGTACTGTGTTGCATTATAGAGACGGAAGCATTGGTGGGACCATGTGTAGACAGCCATACTATTGACCTGAGCTGGAGATAATTCAGTCCTTCACTTTGCAATGGTCTGTCAGAGTGAAGTGGTGCAATTTCCCATATGACAGCAGCCATATATAATTTTTAGGGGAGAGAGTGTATGTGTGTAATCACCTAATGTACACGTGTACATAAACACATTTATTTGTAAATGCAGGCTGGGCTTGGTGGCTCAGCCTGTAATCCCAGCACTTTGGGAGGCCGAGGTGAGTGGATTGCCTGAGTCTGTGGGTTTGAGAGCAGCCCGGGCAACTTGGTGAGACCTTGTCTCTACAATAAGTCAAAAATTAGCCGGGAGTTGTAGCGTGGGCCTGTAGTTCCAGCTACTTGGAAGGCTGAGGAGGAAGGATCGCCAGAGCCCAGCAGGTAGATGCTGAGGTGGCTGTGAGCATGCCACTGCACTCCAGCCTAGGCGATGAGTGAGACTCCAACTCAAAAAAAAAAAAGCCAGGCGAAGTGTCTTAATTCTGTAATCCCAGCACTTTGGGAGGCCGAGGTGAGGGGCTTGCCTGAGCCATGAGCATGCCATTGTACTCCTGGGTGACAAGAGTGAGACTCCAACTCAAAAAAACAACAACAAAAAAACACATTTATTTGTAAATACATATAAAATAAGGATGCATAATGCATATAAAAGAATATTTATTATATATTTTATAAATGTGCCTATAATTATATATGCCTATATCTTTCACATCTTCCATTTGATAGAAACTTATGGCTTCATTCATTCATTCAATTTTTTTTTCATTCGTGCAACTTATTTATTACAAAGCACCCATTTTCTTGTTTTTGACCCAATAAATCATTCCAATATGTGAAATGACATTAAGATGACACTAATCTTCATTTCTTCACTTCATAAGAGAACTAGATAAGCATATTTATACTGAATACTGGGTTCTCTTTATAATCATATTTTTATGGTTGATGCTTTCGTGTAATTTGGAAAATTTCTTAATAGTTTGACTCTGCTCATCTAGTCTGAATTTTCCTTTCAGTATATAGAACTTCTTGTTATATTTTCAAGATAATACTTTATAAAGAAAAGTTATTCAGCAAATATAGGAAATGAAAACCCCAATGGATATTGTGTAAGAACAGAGTTGTACCATTACCAATGAAATAGTCTTTCCTATAAACAAAATGAGGAACCAGCCTAGGACGCATAAGTATACTTAAATATGCTGTGATCTTGGAAACTTTAACTATAAGAAGATTACACATCACTGCATGTGTTTAAAGGGTATAACTTTCTCATTCCTTACATTCACTGGAATTTTGAGAAGTGGCATCAAGCATAGGCTTTTAGCTTTGTGACCTCTGAACTCAGTGACAACAGTAAGAGATACTTGGGAATGTCTTGTAGGTGTGGCCATATCTCAAGTATGAAGTGGGAGAGAAAACAGTGGGTGTCATGATGAGGCAGTGGTAACGATAGGCCTTGTGGGCTGGGCAGTGGCGTAGTGAATGTGGTAGGAGGCTACCAGGTGCCCTCTCAGGAGGAGACGCATACTATATTCCCCAGGTGAAGACAGGGTTGACTGTTGATGGATCTTAGCTGAGTCCCTTTCTGAGCACTGCCCTTATCCATAGGTGATGCATTCTCCCTGGGGGAAGTCCACCTCCAGTGACTGGTCAATGCATAGAGTGCATAGCCCCTTGACACAATTTATGACAACGCTGAAGAGTCATCTCAGCTGCACAGCTTTAGCGAAGTCCTCGGTTATGGATGCATAGTGGTTTAACATTCTCCATTTCTACTTGCCTTGCTCCCTTACATGTTCCTTAGAACATTCCTTATTAAGCCTCCTGTACACACATCTCAGTGTCTCACTGTCTGTTTCCAGGCATCCGATTTAAGCCAGTGTCAGGCTTTCCAGCAGATGATGACTTTGATAAATAATGAGATCTCTAGTTTAGTAGAGTGTTGGGTTGAGGGTAGGGACAAAGTGAGGCAGAAATTTGGAAAGTGTTCACAGTGGTAGACGGGAGAGGCAAGGTTGGGGCATGGAGCGGACTGACAGTTTTGAGTATGGGGATAATGA
The DNA here is from genome assembly GCA_963574415.1 of Tarsius wallacei. Classification (NCBI taxonomy): domain Eukaryota; kingdom Metazoa; phylum Chordata; class Mammalia; order Primates; family Tarsiidae; genus Tarsius; species Tarsius wallacei. Next base: position 22,418 of record CAUYQG010251970.1, read on the forward strand.
AATTAAGGAGTAGCCTTATGATCAGTTCAGATCAAATTATTGCAATTTCCTTTCTGGTGTCTCAGGGACTATATTACAATAAGAAAAGTAACTGAAAGTAGTACATTTATAATGTGCTATCATTTTTAGATGCAAATCTCATTACCAGTTGGCCATGTGTTAGGGGTTTTTTTTTTCAAGAAGTAGGAATGAATCTCAGCAGATTGTCCACATGAGCAATCTCCACATTCATTTGCAAAATAGCTGGTAGGGGTTAAAGCTATCAGTTCTTCCCTTAACATTACTTGTTCTTATTTGTGAAAAACCTGCTATGTACCAGAGATCATGTGTATTATCTTTGAGCCTCACACCAATGCTGCAAGATAGTCGTATTTTCCCAATTTTAAGAGTAGGGAAACTGAGGCTTGGATAGGCAAAGGGATTTACCTAGTGAATAAGGGGGTAGAGATGGGATCCAATCCCAGATTTCTTTAACTTGAGAGCTCCTGCTATCCAAGTCAGATGAGCTGGTCCCATGAAGCCCATCATGTGGGCCTCGTGCTCAAGGCTGTGACTCAGCAGGCCTAAGTGGTGACCAAGACATGTGCTTATTAACCCTCACAAGTCATCTGTTCAAGTGACTGAAGCAGCCATTCAATAGCTTATCAATTGACCTGAGTTACTATTATTCAAAAGCACTTCTATTTTTCATCAAAAGCACTTCTATTTTTATAATTTGTGAAGTCCTTCTACATGGCATGTTGGAATTTCATGACAGAGTACGTGGTGAATAGGATAGAACGCTATCCCCATTCTACAGATGAGGGAATTGAGGCTCAAAGAAGTTAATGTGTTATCCATATTCACTCATCTTGGAAGGGGCAGGACCAAGCCTTGAATTCTAGCATTCTCTTTTGTGTTCTGTGTCGCTTCTCTTAAGCCACTTCAAGCATCTGAGAGGAAATGAGGCCTTAAGGAGAATGTGTCTCTTGCTTCCTTTGACCTTGGTTGAACCAAAATGATCTGTAAATACACTTTAGAGTGTCTGTGAAAGATTCATCAGGCAAGAAATAAAAAAGTCATATTCGAAGTGATTAAGAATGAGGGTTGACTGTACTGTAACTTGGGTAGACACCAGTACTCTGGCATCCTCATAATTGACTATAATTATCTCTAATCCTTATTCTGTTCTTGTGAATCCTTTCTACTTCTATCAAAACCTGATCTTATCTCCTCATGTCATCCGAAGGGCCCTTTTTTAAACCCCCTAGGATTGTCACTTAAAGTTGACTGTCATGTCTCACCAGCAAAAGAGCTCAGGTTATTAAAACAAGCACATTCTTTTCTGTAATTTTCTGTGTCACTGTTTACCTGGCACTTTAAAGGTTTTTAAAAAATTATTTTTAAAAAATCTTTTGAATGTCATCTCATCACAACAACAATGATTTCTAAGCATTGTGCTTTTGCTTTGGTTTGTGGCTTTGCAATATACCTAGTATTTGTTAGCACCACAATCTCAGAGAACAGAATCAAGGTGAGGATTATTCTTTCCCTGGGAAAAGTGGGCTCTGGGGAGAGTTGCCTGAGATAGGGGTGGGGGACAGCATAGGGAGAGAGGAGTGGCAGGAGAGGGACAGAAATGACCTTCGTGAGAAAATGCATCCTTTGGGCTCAGTCAGGCATTAGGGCTTTTCTGTTGAGACTAACTTCCCCTTTTTGGCAAACTTCATGAAAGTGAATTGTGTGTGAAGGAAAAATGACCTCACACATTACTTTGCTTTCCATGAAGTAAAAAAAATTGTGGTGGAAAATTTATAAGGAAATCAATTTGATTTCTCTATTTTTTTACTGCTGTATGATTTTCAATATTACTCAACACTCAGACCGTCACTGCTAAGTGTGTTCTTATTTTCCTCATTTGTATTTCTCAACCACTTTATTTAGCAGTTTGCTAAATATAATGTCTCCTCACTCTGAGTTTTTTTTTTTTTTAAACAGATGAAGGATGAGACAGGAAGTTGTGACATAATTTCCCTGGATTCACACGGTATGTTAATGACAGAGGCCAGGGCTGGCTAAGAACTCAGATAAGTTCTTTTCATCACTCTGCTAGAGGTCATGAATAGAGAAGATGGACCATCCCTCCAGGTAAAAGGGTTCATCAGAGGTTAGCAATTCAGTCCTATAGAACAGGGATAAGCAAACACCAGCCCAGGGCCAAATCCAACTGTTTTATTTTTCTGTGGCCTGTGAACTAAGAATGGTTTTTGCGTTTCTGTAAGATTTTAAAAAGTCAAAAGAATATTTCATGACATGAGAAAATTATATAAAATTCTAATTTCAGTGTCCATAAATACAGTTGTGTGGGGACATAGTTACACTTGTTCCTTTGTGTCTTGTCTGTGGCTGTTTTCATCACACTGCAGTGGAAGGGTTGAATAGCAACAGAAACTCACAAACCCTAAAGTCGTTGATTATTTATGCAATATACAGCCCGAAGAACCTAAAATATTTACTTCAGGGCCCTTTACAGAAAAAGTTTGCTGACCCCTGATATAGAAGATTCTGGGAGCAGGGCATGGAATGAATAAGCATTAGGTGGTGTGGGCCATGTCCAGGGGCCAGTGCCTGTCAGTGATGCAGAGGCAAAAAAGAATGGGGCGTGAGTGATGCTATATAGATTTGAATTTTTCTCAGGGTGAGCTCTGTATGAATCTATACATAATAAGATATTCCCCGCTTGAAAAAAATTGTTTCTGAGTTTTTCAGTTGTGGAAAAGGAAAATGAGGCTTAGAGAATTTTAGTGATTTTCTTTCTTCCTTTCTTCTTCTTCTTCTTTTCTTTTTTTTTTGAGTCAAGGTCTCACTCTGTCACCCAGGTTAGAGTATGGTGGCATGATCATGGCTCACTGCAGCCTCGACTTCCTGGGCTCAGGCAATCCTGCTGCTTCAGCCTCCTAAGTAGCTGGGACTACAGATGTGTAACACCATACCTGGAAAATTATTATTATTTTTTTTGAAGAGGTGAGGTGTTGCTATGTTGCCCAGGATGATCTTGAACTCCTGGGCTCAGGCAATCCTCCCATCTCAGCCTTCCAAAGTACTGGAATTATAGTTGTTAGCCACCGTGCCAGGCCAAAATTCAGTGATTTTTCTGAAAGTCACACAGCTGGTAAGCTGTCTGCCTAGGACCTAGACCCAGATCTCTTTCAAATCCAGGGTGCTTTCAAGTACACCCTACTTCTCTGCAAGCCAGGGTAGCCAGAGAGAAGCCATGTTTACTGGCAGGAACACTCTGTCCTGAGAGAAAAGCAAAGGCACACTCTGTACTCCCTGACTGCACTACTCTTGCATTCATAGCATGCCCTGCCTGGTACTGCTAATAGCTGTGTGTTCACGTCTTATTTCAGCAACTGGAGTATGAGTCCTTTGAGAAGTGCTGCCAGATTTAGCAAATTCAAATGCAGGACACCCAGTTAAATTTGAAATTCAGATAAAAACACAAAATTTTTTAGTATATGTATGTCCCATGCAATATGTGACTCTATTTGCATGAGACATACTTTACAAAGTTATATTAAAATTATTTGTTGCTCATCTGAAATTCAAAAATTTGTAAAGACTTTTTAAGAAGAAGTCTTAGATTCACAACAAAATTTAGGGGTAGGTATCAAAATATCTCCTATACAACCTGCCCCTACACATGCATTGCCTCCTCTGTTACCAATATCCCCACCAGGGTGGTGCATTTTTTACAATTGATAAACCAACATAGACACATCATCACCCAGAGTCCATAGTTCACATCAGTGTTCATTCTTGGTATTGTACATTCTATGGGTTTGGACAAATGTATAATGGCATGTATCCACCATGTCAGTATCATAGAGTAGTTTCACTGCCCTACAGATCCCCTATACTCCACCTATTTATCCATCTCCCACTACCAACCCCTGGAAACCACAGATCTTTTTATTGTCTCCATAGTTTTGCCTTTTCCAGAATGTCATATTGTTGGAATCATACAGTATGTAGCCTTTTCAAATGGACTTCTTTCATTTAGTACTATGCATTTATGTTTCTTTGATATCTTGTCATGCCTTTTTAGAGCTGAATAATATTCCATTGTCTGGATGGACCTGTGTTTATTTATCTATTCACATCCTTAGCAGGGGAAGGAATTTAAATTGCTTCCGAATGTTGGCAATTATGAATAAAGCTACTATAAACATCCATGTGCAGGTTTTTGTGTAGGCATCAGTTTTCAACTCCTTTGGCTAAATACCAAAGAGCATGATTGCTAGATCATATGGTAAGAGTATGTTTAGTTTTTTTTTAAGAAACGGACAAACTGTCTTGCAAAGTGGCTACACCATTTGTATTCCCACCAGCAGTGAGAGTTCCTGTTGCTTCACATCCTTGTCAGCAGTTGGTGTTGTCAGTTTTCTGGATTGTGGCCATTTTAAAGGGTGTGTAGTGATATATCGTTGTTTTAATCTGCATTTCCCTGATGACATATGACACGAACATCTTTCATATGCTTGCTTGAAGCCCAAATTTAACTGAAAAATCCTATATTTTATCTGATAGCCCTTCCTTTGAGGTCAGGGATTGGGGACCTTATCTACCTTTATTTATCTGTCTCTTTCCTTCCACATCACTACAACTCCCACACCCACAATGCCCAACACAGTGCCTTTCAAAGATACTCATGTACTAAAAGTTAGTGAAAACCAATCTCTTCCAGGCTAAGCACCTAGCTAAAATAGATTCATTTCACCATATTCTGACACTTGCTACCACAGCAGGATGAGTCAAGAGCCATGAGGGTCTCAGGAAGGGGGCCCTTTAGTCTGTATGGCAGAAATTAGAAAGGCTTCCCTGAGGACCCCAAGATGGGTCTTGAAGTAAAAGTGAGAGTTATCAGACTGGGCTAGGGAGAGGAAATCAGGGAAAGAGAGTGTAAGTGCATAGTCATAACTGTAGGAAAGGGAGTGGTGTGCCCAGGAATGGTGAGAGGAGCTGGGTGATTTTTGGTGCACAGGTATCTGGGATATAATAGGCACTTGATAAATAGGGATTCCAAGATTAGTCTCCAAAGTTAAATTCTGCTGCTCCATAAAAGTGACCCTGAAATTAGGACCACCCATAATCCTTATTCTAAGTACTGTGACCTAGGGACAGTGACCTAGCAGCCTTTACAGTCAAGCAAAGCAAAAGTTTTTGATAATGACCTGTTTGCTTCAAGTTAATGCTGTGATATGGTTGACACATCCTTGGCCAAGGCATGAAGGAAATCCCCATAGTGAAGTCCAATATTCAATTACTTATTTGAACTGGTGGTGGGAGGAGACCCATAGCCTGTCTGGGCCTGAGGTTGGGCATTTCTTTTACATTGTGGGTCTAACTGTCCCTAAGTGACTCTGTGGTTTAGAGAAGTCTGATATTAGTTAACCTTAATCCTATTAACATTAACCTCATACATGACTATCTTTGGTCTTTTCCTAAATAACTCTAATAGACAATATGCACTGTATCTTCTATTTGCTCCCCACTGATCCCTTATCCACCCTTCCCCATCTTGCTGGGATTTCCTGGAGGCTGCACTATATGAACTGTCTCAACAGATGATCTTACTCTCACCTTGAAGGGTAGGAAGTGAATGAAGTGGCTCTCTCCCTGCCAAGTCACTGTAAGTTGACTGTGTCCCTCTACAAAAAGCCAGAGCTTCCATCAGGTGCCTTCTCCATACAGCTGTCCTTTCTGGTTCCAGTTACTATTCCCTTCCTTTCTTCTCTCTCAGGTAGGATTTAGGTAAGAATGTCTACCCACTCTTGCTTGCCATGGGGTATCTACTTTTCCTTGTTGGTTTTCCTTAATACCGTCTACATCTTGATAAATAGTCACTTATTAAACTCTCCTAATTACTTAGTTTTAGTGTGCCATTGGTTTCTCGATGCCACCCTAACTGAGACAGATGAGACAAGTATTATAACAATCATTCATTTGCTTATTAACTCATGCCCAATACACTAAAGATAGAGGCAAGGTTAATACAAGAACATCTCATACTTTGCTTTATCATACATTGTGAACAACAGATGACAATCTATTATGTAAGGAAATTTACTGGTTTTGAAAATAAATTGTAATTTTAACTTTGTTAATAGCTCTAGGGAGCCTCAGGTGTTAAACCAAACTAAGCACATTATTTAATAGAATTGTCATTTCTTTCACAGGTGCAGATATAATGGTAAAGAGCTTGAGCTCTGATGTCAGAAAGATCTAGTTTTGAACCCAAGTTCTTCTAGTTACTACCTTGCGGCTAGGGGATGAGTTACTTTACCTTTCTGGGTCTTATCTGTAAAATGAGAGTAATAATGCCTTTCTCACAGGGTGATTGTGAAGATTAAATGAGATAATGTTTATAAAGCACTTAACTTGCTGGCAGGTACATGATAGGATTTCTGAAAGCTTCAGTGATGCTCATCGGCACGTTATTCTTATTGTGCCCAAGAGTTAGCCTTGGGATACAGGGCAACACCTTCCAATAGAACTTTCTGCAGTGATGGAAGCTGTTCTATATTTGTGCTGTCCTACATGTGGTTATTGAACACTTGAAGTGTATGTGTGACTAAAGTATGAGTTTTTAATTTTATTTAATTCTAGTTAAATTTAAATTGCCACAGATGGCTCATGGCTACTATATCGGACAGCACAGATCTAGAGCTTAAACATAAAAATAACAAATCATTTTGTAAGATGACCAATGCCATTTGGACATGTGAACATGAACACCGTCAGTAGGACAAAATCAAAGGTAGCAAGACAGTCTACTCATGCCTCCAGAAACCAACATGATGTAGTGTATGCCATACCCGTTATAAAAAATGGTTTTTGTACTGGAGTAAGTAGATTGAAGTTTACATAAGTGCATGCATATATGCATACTTAAAAAGGAATATTCTGGATAAATGTATTTTTAGCCAGATTATATGGATGATTACTGCTATTCTTCCCTTTGCTTTGGTTCACGTAGATGTTAATTTGAGGTTTTTTTCTGGCCCTCACCTTTTCGAAGTTCATGGCAGATGTTGCTGATCAACAACACACTCATTCCTGCTGAGCCCAGTGGGGCCTTCCAAGCCTCAACATTAGATAGCAGTCAAGTAGGAAACATTGACTGGAATTGACATGTGAGAGAAAAATTCATTTCCTATCCTGAATTTAGACACATTCTTTCAAGAGAGTACTTGGGTAGTCTGGGGGAAAAGAAAAAAAAAAAAGAAAAGAAAAAAGAAAAGCAGACTACTTAACTAAAAGGTAAATATATTTAGAGATACAGAATTCTAGCTAGATAAATGCTAAAGAGAGGTCTTCTTTTTTTAGACCTGAATAACTTGAATGTATATACATGTACCATCTCTTCGGACCACCTCTCTAGACCCAGTGTCCACTCTTTTCTACTCTGCACTGTGCCTGGGAAGACTGTTGATGGCATCATTAGGCTTCCTTGCCCTTGGCTTCTTATTGGAATTGGCCAGTTAGAGGCACCAGTAAGGAATGTGGTGTGCCCATTAGAGTGAACACCTGACTCCCTTTCTGTGGGGACAACGCAGACTGTCTGGGTCCCAGTACCTTGAGTTATAGCTCCTGTCTCCTGTCAGGGATTCTCTCCTCACAATTCTCTCTGCTTAAAACAGCTCCCTTCCCCTACCTCTTCAGGCCTAGAGATAGTAAGGGGAGTGCCACAGTTGCTAGCACCCAAAGCTACATGATTTTTCTGGTGGTTTCCCTATGCTTTGGCCACTTCTCTGAAAAGAGTCTCTTTATCATAAACTCTCCTCATGTTACACAATCTGAGTGTGCCATTGTTTTCTGCTGGGACCATGTCTGGTCTATCTGTGAAATAGTATCTGGATACCCTCTCTCTGGGCCTTTCTTCCTAGGGGCAATTGCTACAGGGGACAATTTAGGACATTGCTTTTTAAAGCAGCTGTTTTATCTCACTGTTTTACCAGACACCAAGCCAGACCCCTCTGGGATGAGTCATTCTATTTGTGTGGGTGGGGTTAGTAAACTCTCTGAAGTGTAAGAAAGATTGTCTTGATAATGGTGACAGAGAATTTTCTCAAAAGTCCAAGTCCATAGCCCCAAATAAAATAAACAACTAAAAAAAAAAAAGAAGAAAACGTCTTGAATTTAGATGGCTTGGGCAGTGACCCACAGCTCAGCCCATCCTTTCTGGGCAGGATGTGGTTAGAGTACTATACACGGTTAGGAAATTTCCCTTCTGGGCCTCTTCATCCTGAAGTTTGGCAGATGAAATCAATTCCAAGTGATACCTGGACATTGGGGTGTAATGCATGTGGAATTAGTAGAAGAGTTTTGGAAGAAGCCAGATATATTAATTTTCTTGTGCCCCAAAGATTGCTTAAAATGGCTTTTGGCAAGACTCATTTTCTTTGTTTTGGGCATAAGCAGAAAAGGACTGGCTTTCTATGGCATGCAATGACACATGGCCACGAACCTGGGTAGTGGCCTACTGGGCATAATGTTTGCAAAAGTGCCAAAAGCCCCTCCTTTCCCAGGCCCAAAAGTACCTTTCTTCCTGGAAGTTCTGTTACAATTCCAGAAATTTCCATTATTAACATGAGACTCTAACAGTGTTCCAGGAGTCCTTGGCAGGATTAAGTGTATATGGCTTGACCACCTAGTATTATGTGCAGGGAGGAAGGGGCAATTTTGGTCCTGGTTGGGAAGCAGATAAGCAAAGGTGTCATATATCCAGAATCACTCAGGAATGGCACAGTAGAATGGGTAGGTGACTGCTGAAGACACTGGATGCCTTAGCATGCCTGTGTGTGATTAACACTGTCATCAAAGATGAGCTTTGCTGCAACATGACACTATGGTTCATGTTCAGTGTTCAGATCAAAGTTTAATCAATATATTTCCTTCCCTGCTTCATTTCTGTTGTGGCTGAAAGCTGTCACAGGTAGGATATGGCCAAAGGATACCTAAGGGTGTGTCTGATCTTGGACAGCTAAACCATTCTGATAAACCAGGAGCCAGAATGTCAATTATCTGTCATGCTGACTGACCCCATCTCAATGAATGAGAATGATATTGCTGATTAGTAATGGGCTGTGGGGTTGGGCTGGGAGATGGGGTACCTCACATTTGCCAGACCTACTAAGGGGCCTTTTTCGGCAGGGGTCCCAGTTAGTCTTTAGGAAATCTCTAGTACTGCCTTCCTTGGAGTTTATTGTCATTGGGCCAGTTTACAAGGAGTAAATGCTTGAAACTTTTCATTTCTTTCTATGCTTGTCTCTATAATTTGGGTAAGATGTTAATTAATGGTTTGGGAATCCAAGTTGAGGTCTCATGGGCCAAGAGGCTTGGCTTCCCAAAGGAGTGGCTGGTTAGGAGTCCATCTTTATATGTTTGTTTCCTTCTATTCCTTCTCTGAGAGAAGCCCTAGGAGTCATTCTTGACTGTTCTTTCTCCATTATATTTCCCACCAACCCTTCAATAAAATCTGACAGAATATATTTGGAGTGGGAGCACTTCTCACCACCCAGACTGCTCACACTCCAGCCAAACTCTGCTGTCTCTTATCTGGACTGTTATCATAGACTCCTATCTAGACTCCTTGTAGTCTGCCCTCCACATACACTTTTAAAATGTAAATCAAGACATATTATTACCTTGCTTAAAACCCTCCACCAAAGCTAGGCCCAGTGGTTCTCACCTGTAATCCCAGGGCTTTGGGAGGCCAAGGTGACAGGATCACTTGAGGCCAGAATTTCAAGACAAACCTGGGCAAGATAGCAAGAGCCTATGTCTACAAAATTTTTTAAAAAATTCCTGGGCATGGTGACAGATGCCTGTAGTCCCAGCTACTCAGGAGACTGAGGCAGGAAGATTGCTTGAACCCAGGAATTGGAGGTTACAGTGAGCTTCGATCAGGTCACTGTATTCTAGCCTGGGTGATAGGCCAGGACCCAGTTTCGAAGGCAAAAACAAAAATGAACCCTAAACAACAAACCTTCAACAACTTCCCAACTCACCTAGAGTGAGATCAAAATGCCTCACTGTGGCAATATCTACAATTATCTACATGCACTGGCCTCTGCCTGTCCCTCTGACCTCATTTCCTGGCACTGTTTACCTTTTTCTCTCTCTTCCAGGCCAGACCTACTGTCTGGTCCTCAGTCCTGCCAAGCACATTTCCACCTCAGCCCTTTTGCCAGGTATGCTCTCCCCATAGACCTTCACCCGGCTTTCTCCCACCTTCCTTTAGGTCTCTTTCAACATTTCCTTCTTTCTTGACCTCTTTATCTGAAGTGACAACACCTCTAGTCTCTAACTTTAGTTTTTCTTCCTGGTGCCACTCATGACTTAGATATTATGTTAAATAGCTCTTTATCTATGTGAAGATTTCCTATCCTTCCCTCTAGAATGCAAGTCTTTGAGAGCAGGGACTATTCTTGTTTCTTATGGCATACCAATGCTGGAACATAGCAGGTGCTAGGAAATGTTTGTTGAATGAATAAAGGGTCTGTCAAAAGTAAGGAATCTTCTCTAGGCCATGGGGTTGGCTGTCAAGTCATGTGGGGGCTTGAGACTGTAAGGCCTATGAAGGCAAGGCAAGAAGCCACAGCCAGGAGTGTGGTAAGGGCTGATGGTAAGGACTGATCTGGGAGCCACGGATCAGGGGTGCAGTCAGAAAGCACAGAGTTTCTAGAAAATTTTGGATCAGTGTCAGAATCCAAGTGAATGGTCATGACAGCAGACTTGAGTTCCTAGCCAAAGAACCTAACATTGAGGCACTTTCTTAGATGGAAAGCTTTCTAAATGCTTATTGCTGGAACAATGGTCACAGTGAGGCCTGAGTAGCTCTGAAGTTGACCTCAGTTCAGTGATTTGGCATAAGCAGAAAGGAGGTTGGAGACAGAGGCCTGACTGCTATGAAGCCATTCAATTCATTCAATTCTGCAGAGGCTGGAGAGAGGCCTATGCCGTCCAAAACCAGTTCCCAACCCACCATGACTTCTCCTTGCAGATCCCTGTCCACCCCCTGTCCCAAACCAGCTTTTTGGAAGAAAAGTCAGGGTGCTGACAATCCCCCAGGGACCAGCGGGTTCTATGGCCCACTCACTTCTCATGTTGGGGAACTCCACTTAGCAGCAAGGGGCTCTGTGCTGGCTGGGAATCCCCACAGCAGCAGCAATCTTTGTGGGGCTGAGCTGCAAAATACTTTTCAGATTTAGCACACAGCCTCGTGAGAAGGAGGAGTTGCAGTTGCCTCCGATGAAGAGCAAAGACAGTGATGTGGAAACATCTGGGAAATGGGAAGATTATTTCTAGAATTTGGTAGTAAATGTCCAAGCTGGATGTGCTGCTGGCACTGACCTTTGTGTGGCCAGCTCTCCTGCCCCATCTCTATTTTACACTCCTAGGATCTGTGTATGAGGAAGCACTTTGTTGTGCATTTGTAACTCAGCTCATCACTTGAGGGTTAGAAGAAAAGAGGCTTGGCGTGGCTTTCAGAGGAAGTAAGACAAAGATTATTCTCCCCCAGGCAACTAAATAAACCACTTAGACTTTTCATGACTCAGAAACCACAGACCCCACAGCCAACATGCATCTATTCATTCTTGTCTACAAATATTGATGGAGAGCCTATTGTGTGACTAACTTGGGACTTGGGTTGAGGATGTAATGGTAAAACAAGATTCACTCTCTCCCCTCAAAAACAAATAATCCCACTCTAGTGTGGTATGTTCCACAACACGGAGGGCAGTGGAATTCAGTGGCAAGGGATGTAAACTGAATTTTGTCACTAACTAGCTGTGTGACCTTGGACAAACTACTTTGCTTCTCTGAGCTTCAGTTTTCTCATTTATATTTCAGGAAATTTATCCACGTTTGGGATTTAATAGAGTAATGTTCATTATCAAGTGTTTGGTCCATGTGCCAATAATATTGGTTACAATCTGGTTACGATTTTATGGTAAGGGTTAGAGAGTGCTATAGGACACATTTATCTATTGAAATACCCTATTTCTGGTCAAATGTATCTATGTTCAGGGTCAAGCCTAGAAAAAGACTGAGTAACTGGCAACTCCATTTTTTGCTTCTTGCCTGGGAGATTCTCTCTTCTTTGCCCTTCCTGGAGCCCTGTGTGCTCTGCTTTTCCCTCTAGTTTTCTCTGTCAAAGCTGCTCTCAGTGAATAGATAGATTGGAATGAATTCAAGCAAAGTATGCACATTGCATTTTTATTAATTTAGAGCATTGCCCTTCCTGGAGGTAGTCACATCTTACCCAAAGAATGGTGAGGTATCAGTAAAAATGGCCTTTTCTGAAAGTAATTAAAGAATTTGGCTTTTGCATAGGGAGAGACAGATATAGAGGGAATAGTCCCAGAAAAAGACCCACGAGTACGTGGAAACTTGGTTCATAACAGAGATAGCAATACAAATCTGCAGAGAAAAAAAGAACTATGCAAGGACTGGGATAATTAGCTATGAAGAAATCCCAAAATATTCCTATGTTGCGATATGTACATAAGTAAATTTCAGATGGAATTAATACCTAAATATGAAAGGAAAGCTTAAAACTTTGAGAAACAAACATAGGGCACTTTTAAACATATAGGGAGTTATGTCTCAAAAGGCATACACCAAAAGCAACAGGCTGAGAAATATGATCATGAAATATTATACTATGGTACCAAGAAGGACACAACAGAGTTAAAATATAAGCTGCAGACTGAAAGAAGATACTTATAATGCCTTTAGCAACAAAGAATTCATAATAAAAATGTATGTTTTAAGTTCCTACACACTAATTTGGAAAATATAATCCAAGAAAAATGGGCAGATGATATGAACTGGACTGTCACCAAAAAAGAAAGGAACTCAGTCTCATTAATGTCAAGTGAAATCTCAATTTAAACCATGCTGTGATATGATTTTATACCCCTGAGGGTGGCAAAAATGATAATATCTGATAAAACCAAGTTTTGGCAAGGATATGGGGAAACAAACATTCTCATGCATTGCTGGTGGGGGTGTAAATTGGTAAGGCTATGCTAAATAGATATTGGCAACATCTATCAAAATTAAAGATGGGTCTATCTAAGACTCAGCAATTTTATTTCTATGTAAATAACCTAGGATGTCTCTTGCAGGTGTGTACAAAGAGACAGGTGCAAGGATGTTCATTGCATCATTATTTGTAAAGGCAAAAAGCTGGAAAAATTTAAATGCCCATCGATGAAAGGATGGACACACAAGTTGTGAGTTAACCATATAATGCAATACTATAGAGTAGTTAAAATAAATGAGATAGATCTATGTGTATCAAGGTGGCTCAATTTCTGAAAAGTAATACTGGAATAGAAATGGCAAACTATAGAAGCATCTGAGTTATACTATTTAGATAAAAATTTAAAAACACACCAAACTTTAAATTATTAACATTATATATTTATGTATTATATTATATTATATATTTATATAGGCTATATGTTACATATATTTATTATATATACACCTAAATCACTTATTTTTTAAAAAGACACATATGTGTTATTTATGTAAAAATACACAGTGAACATATCACAAACAATCATGGGCTGGACAATACCCACCTGGAGACAATCTGGAGGTGGAGGAAAGGGATAGGGATGGCAGTGGTTTGGTGTGGAGGAGGGATTAAAAGAAGGTTTGTTTCAAATATGATAAATGTTACTGTTAAATCTAGGTGGTTGATGGTGTATACACAGATGTGTATGCTTTTCTGTGTGTTTGCTGTATTAAAATTAAAAAAATAAATGGAAAAGAACTGGTTCCCTTTACGGTTATGGCTTTTCCAATAGACTAACTCTCCAATTAGATAATAACTGTGGGAACCTATTTATTCCCTACTGTCTCTCATGAATTTGCAACACATAGTTTGACTCTATGTCATCTTCTCTTCTTTGCTGGAAACCAGGCTTATCTAGGGCTGGGATGCTGTATGTGGGTGTGTAGACCCTGGACTTCATAAAGGTCGAGGAGGGCAGAGGCCTAAAACATAGTCCATGCTCTGTCCCCCAAGCTCTGCCTCCAACCAGAGCAGGCATCTTTTGCTAGTTCGGTTTTGCTACCTGGAGAGAAGCCTGTTTCCAATCTGACCACGTAGCAGGGATGCCTTTATATTTGCACAAAGGCATTTTCTAGACTAAAAGCAAAGTCCTAGTATCTGCTTTGAACTTCACCTAGATTAAGGCCATGCTCAGGATTTCCAAGCTCTGTCGGGGGTAGGTATTAACCAAATAGTTGATTAATTCTTAGTGTGCCTGGGACAGCCAGAGGGAGGATGGAGTAGGAGCCAACTTGTTCACTAGTCTCTACCTCAGTTCTTTCAGCCAGTCAGCAGCTCCCAATATGCTCTTAGTCAACAGCACATGAAAGTAAACCAGGTCCCACTAACCCAGCCCCTTCTAACCAGGAAGCACCCATGTGAAGACCACTTGTGAATTCTTTTATAAATCTGTGAGCATTTTCTGATGGTCTTGAATGGGAAAGCATGATTGACATGTGATTAATTAGACCTTAGCTGGGAAAGCAAACATACATGTCTGACAACTGCTATTTGAGGTCAACAGTTCTGACTTGATTTATTACACCTGGTGTAGTTACCTAGAATCTGCTTTGGATTAGGTATTGTGTACACCAGAGCATAAGCTCATCCTCAGAAAGATAATAAGTCAGTGCAGTGTACTTAGGGACATAGCAAGTTTCTGTATTCGTTCCCTGGCTTAGGAGGATGACAGGGATCTCTTGTACCCTTCGTATGTGTCCCTATGGCAGCAGCAGACAGCAGATGAAAAATGAGCTAGTTAGTGCTAAGTAAACACGTATTTATATTCTATGTCCCAAATGCTGCAACCAATCCTTTAAGAAATTTTTACTGATATTGCCACAAAGATGCTAATTATTAGCTTACTATATTATAATGGATTCCTTCTATTTATAAAGACACGGCTATAGCTTAAAGTCAGTATAGTCCAGATTATATAACATCAGTTTCATTTACCATCCATTTTCCCTTCCAGCCAGTTATCCAAGAAGCATCTGATGAGTGCCTTCCCTGGGTGCTAGGTGCTAGGAATAGAAGATTAAATAGCAAATGGTTTCTTTTCTCACGTAAATCAGACACTCAGGTGGTTACACTCCAGTATAAGGGGAGTAAGTGCAGTAAGAGAAGGAAACTCAAGATGCTGTGCGATACCTAACTCAGCAGCTGGCAAAGATATGTATTTGGGTAGGGAAGACTTCCTGGAAGAGGTGATGTCTGAGCTAGATTTGAAAGGCTGAGTAGGGTCTGCAGTGGGGAAGGGCATTCCAGATAGAAGAGGTAGCCTGATCAAATGTAGTATAAATGGCATTTATTGGTTTCTGTCTGCCCAGAAACTACATTTTCTTTTTCTGGATAAACCACTGGGGAACTCCCACTCTTCTTCTACTGGGAGCTGACTTGGTGGAGCTGTCAATTAAGGCTCCTGAGAACCACATCCCAGGCAGCTGAAGGGCCAGGGCAGCTGAGCCAACCCAGGCCCCTCTTCAGGAATTTGACTCCTCAGCGCAGTTATTTTGAGGAAGGAAAATGGTTGTTGCAAAGTCTTGATGAGGTTGTTCACAGGGGCTGCTGCCTGAATCCCAAAGCTGCTCTGGTTCTCTACTTTCCCATGCCTGATGCTTTAGTTTTTCTCCCCCCTTCAATTTTGTCAGCTATCTTATATCCTTTCAATAATTTTTTTTGCTTAAGTTATCCAGAATGAATATCTGCCTGAATTAATTGTGATTAAAAAACCCTAACTGATACAACAACAACAAAAAAAATGGTGCAAACTATAAGTCTAGAAAGTCTACTCTTTAATTTATCATGCCAGGAGTCTTTGAGAAAAAATTTCAAGCCCTTCAGAGGTGAAAGAAAGAAAGGAAGGGAGGGAGGGAAAGAAGAAAGGACAGAAGAAAGGTAGGAAAGAAGGAAGAAAGGGAATAAAGAAAGAAGGAAAGAGAGAAAAAAAGATTTTCCTATGATGCTGTTAGCAGGCATCTTTCCAGGTAGAAGCGTGATGGGACGATACATTCCTGGGGATGCTGGGTTTGTAGGACGGAGGATGCCATTGGCATCATTTAAACATCTGCTACTGACCTCTGTCTCTCCTTCTACAGGAAAAGAGAAACGTATGATACCACTTTACATAGAACTCAGCAGAAATCCGCAGGAGACAATTCTGTATCCAGGAGACAGTTTACCTGGTTGGCTCTCAAGGTAGAAATGTCGAAGACAAAAAGTTAAGAACATCAGATTGGAGCCCTGCTGCTGGCTGAGCTTCTTCTTTCTGACCCACAAACCCAAAGGGGCTATTGTTGAAGTGGAGACAAGTAAGAGCTTAGCTTTTTCATTGTGTTATAATTACAGCAATATCTCTGGTACAGATTATGACTCATTTACTCTTTAAGGTAATTAGCATCTGGGTCACCACTAAGGAAACCCTTTTCTGGTTGCAGCGTGGCAACACTGGGTACCCACAAAATGCTAGAGACTCCAGCTTTTGCAGGAGGAGGCTTTGCTCAATGCTAGAATGGGATGAGGGTTCACACCTCTTCAGAGGTGTGGCATCTCATTGAAAGTACTTGGGCTCTGACACTCCCTTGATGAGATCAGTAGTTACAAGGTCTTATTGTGATGATCATTATTCTGTATGTTGTTGTTATCAGGATTTCCCTGCAAAATGACCCCTGTAGTTTAACCTGTAGGGATTTAAGTAAAATTGTTCATAAGATGCCTTATTTAAGTGAGAGTATACTGACTGGTTAATTTATTCTTCTCTGTTGGAGGTGGCCAATGGGATTTTTTTTGACATATGCTATGGACTGAATGTTTGTGTCTCTCCCCCCGCCCCCCAAATTTATATGTTAAACTCCTAACCCCAAGTAATGGTATTAGGATAGGGCCTTTGGGAGAGGTGATTAGTCATGAAGATAGAGTTCTCATGAACAGGACTAGTGCTCTTATAAAAGAGATTCACCTCAGAGAGCTAGATAGTCCCTCCATCATGTGAAGACACAGTCAGAGGGTGTTGTCTATAAATCAGAAAGTGGGCCCTTGCCAGACACCAAATCTGTTGGTGCCTTGGTCTTGGACTTCCTAGCCTCCAGAACTGTGAGAAATAAATTTCTGTTGTTTATAATCTACTCAGTTAACAGTGTTTAGTTATAGCAGACCGAATGGACTAAGGTAGTAGATATATACAATGCAGTTTCTGAAAGACAGCAGTCAGTCATAAATTCTCTAACAGGTTAGGGGAAATTAGGATATTCTCTCTTCTGGTAATTACTGGCTCAGATACTCTCTACAGTTGCCTCTAGTATCAGTTAAAACTCTTGCTAATTGTAAGTGACAAAATTCCAGGCTTGAATTGTCTTAAACACAGTGAGGAATTTATTGTTTCTGGTCATTGAAAACTTGAGATACTAATTTAGCTTTGATATGATTTGGAGTTTAAGTTTATCTTCACTTCACTCTGCTCTCTCCTGTGTTGGATTCATTTCCAGGCTCCAAAGTGTACCCCCAGAAATTCCAGGTTAATTATCTCACAAGACCAAATCCAATAAGGGGACCAAACATTTTGACCCAGAGGTTTTTGGTTTTTTTTGTGTGTGTCAAATCTATGAAATTCACCATAATTAAAGTAATTTAGTTCCCAAGCACATCCCTGGATGGATCATTTGACAAAGGGGAGACAATCATCTCATTGGCTTACACAGAGGCTAAGGATGGAATCTTACACCCTTTTGGACTGAAAGTTAGAGAAGTTAGATCACCACAAACCAGCAGATACACAATCCCAAGAAATCAATGCTGTTGGGCAACCACATCGAGTCCCCTCTGACTGTGGGAGCTTTCCTGTCCTCTTAATAAATCCTGCTTTCTCAAAAAAAAAAAAAAATCAATGCTGTTGCAGGAGGAAAGGGAAAGAATTGCTGTAGTGGAAAATCTCAAATGCCCATTACACCTCTTTGCAGTCTGGGGCACCTCTAAGTATGGTCTGGGGCAAAAAGAATGAGCCTCTACCCTGAGGTGGTGTCTCCATTTCTTGCCTTTAGCCCCAAAGATCCTTCAATTTGTTTGAACCCAGACATCATGAAGAGGTAGCCATGGTCACAATCCTGTTGTAAGGATGTGAGGACGCATAAACTAACATGCAATCACCAGGTTTGTCCTAAAAGAAGAGATCTTACAGTTACTTGCAAAACTCTCCAGAACATATGAAACAGAGTTTAGTTATTCTTTTTTCTGAAGGAATTTTAGCAGATAGAAGTATGCCACAAATGACTTTTTTAATAGGCCCCTGAAAACAACTAACAGGAACTTCTATTGACCAGTAGTCCCACTCTAAACCAGGCTGGGTACTAGATACTTGGTTAATTTATTTCCAACAATGGCCCACTGGGGAAGATGCAGTCATCTCCCTTAAAATCTAGATGAAGAGGCTGCAGTTCAGGGAGGTTAGGTAAGTTTTTTGACCACAAGGAGCGAGTGAGCTAGGATTCAAGTCCTATTCTGTTCAACGCCAGAGTTCCAGACATTGATCAGATGCTCCATCCTCCTTTCCATCCTCTGTGAGATTACACGTGACTACAAAATTCATTTCCCTTCCATAAGGAAGCAACAGATGGGGGAGTCTTCCCTCTGTGATGATAGGATGCATTTTTATACCTTTCGTAGTAGGAAAGGCAGAAGAGTACTAAACATCTCTGGATCATAAACTGGGTTTTAGTCACAGGAAGTTATGGGAAGAATCCATTGCAGCCTATTTGAAAGTGAGTTTTGAGTGGAGAAGATTGTGATTCCCCAGGCCTTACTAGATCCAGTTTATGTCCCAGCTTGTACTCAAGCAGCAAATCATGCCAACCAGAGTGTTGGAGGTTGGATTAGCAGACACGACCCAGCTCTGCACCTGCCTGTCAGCAACTCCCAAGCACTAGTGAAATGATGCATCGCAAAGCTGCCCTGACTCACTCCTGGAGTCTGTCCACACCAGCCTCTGCCACCCCCGCTCCACAGATACCACACTTACAAAGATCACTGAAGATCCCCATACTCCTAAACCCACGCGGAAAGTCTTCTCTGTGCCTCTTTCTGGTTTCCGTGGTGCTTGAGAAGATGGATTACTCCTTGGTGCTCAGAATCTTCTCCAACCAGCAATAGCCACCCTGTTGGGCTGTCTTTTCTTCCAGGACAATTTTAGGACATTTCCCATAATTGGGAGGACTTCCTATGTGTTCCATCCAGAGTCAATGACTATTTTTTTTTAACTTTTAATTTTTTCATTAATGACTATGTTAATGACAAATCAGTACTCTGAGCAGGACCACTCGTCCTTGGGTGTTCAATGTTCAGGAATTCCATTAGATAAGCTTCAGAGTAAACCTTGAGGGATTTTATAAATACCTGACTCTGCCCTTTTGTAAATCTGCTATTATTAAAAACCACGTTTATAATGTATTTTAAACTTTGAGAAACAGACCATTTTGTCATCCATTTAAAGCAAGCACAACACATTCTTCCTCACTTTCACTCAAGAACCTTCCATTGTCACAGCTTTTGGGTGGTGGCAGAAGCATTACCTTGCTTGTACCTTGTTATTACTTTCGTTATGTTGGTCCCTTGGTTATGACCTTACTTCTCTCACCTTCATTTAAATCTTAGTTACATCCTGCTCTTTTATTCTATCTTCTACAGGACGGTTGTCAGTTAGTGTCCAGTCAGGAAAACAGAAGTCATATGAGGTATTTCAATAGAAGGAGTTTAATAAGGCGTTAAACTGGTATTGGAGGACTGCAAAAACACCAAGGAGAACATAGACGTCTTGACAGCAGGAAGCAGCTAGGGGAGCAGAGAGAGGAGGCTGGAGTGATCAGGAACCTAGAAGCTTGGAGAGGGGGGTACACAGAGCTGAGACCAAGACCACTGAGGAGGGGCATGGCCAGCTGGGGAAAGTCTCTCTGAGGGAGTTTGGGAGTGTGGGGAAAACTCTGGAACCTGGAACCAACTGCTACGGCTAGGATAAGGGTCGTAGAATAGAAATGAAAAGCAGAACAGGAATGAGCAAGTTCTTTCTCCCTTCCCCTGCAGTCTCCCTCTTCTGCCCTCTCCCTACTCCTTGCATCTTCCCCCACCCCATGAACAGCACCTTATAGGACCCAGCTGGTAAGGGTGAACTATGGTTTGCAGAATCTAGCAGCTCCAGCATCACAAAGCAGAGCATAGAAGGATGAATTTGGAGCTTAGTAAACTATGCACCACTGTGAAGCCTGAAGTTCCACAAATGTCCTCCTTCCATACTTCTCTCCTTTCCCAAGTGCTTTTATTTTCCCAGTGGAAGAGCTGCCAAACCAGTTCTGTCCTCTTTACACCTTGGTGGGAATTAGGTGGATCTGTCTCTGTACCTCTCGCCTCAATAACTCCTGTAACATGTGTGTGTGTGTGTGTGTGTGTGTGTGTATACACACACACACATTTAGAGACAAGATCTCACTCTGTCACCCAGGCTGGAGAGCAGTGGCATGACCATAGCTCACTGTAACCTGGAACTCCTGGATTCAGGCAATCCTTCTGTCTTAGCCTCCCAAGTAGCTGGGACTACCAATATTGATAGTGAAAATCCTTAGTTCCCAGCTTCTCTTTGTGGTTTAAGGGTGCCCTGTATATTTGGTGTACTAGGAATGATTGAATAGTCATCTCTCAGCTATGTGCAAACAATGTTTAATCTTATTTACAAAAGCATTTAAGTTTCTTTGAAAGTTCCCATTTTCCACTTGAAAGAGGGAATGCTAAATTTAATCCAAACCATTAAATTAGGTTCGATTCTAAAATTTTTAAGTCACTTATGGTTTAAAATAATTGCATTTTAAATAAGTATCCAATCCAAATCAGATGTTGATATAATTAACTGCTGTCCAGTTTCAAACACCAGTTTCATGGTTTCTGTGCTTTTCTTAAAGATTTGTCCTTGTGCCTCCCAACACCCCACGAGGGAAGGGGAAGAGGGTGTCTTTTCCCACAGATGAAGGTGCATGAATGGAAATAAAATCGATCACCTGGGATGGAGTCAAGTGTTTTTCAACAGGGCCCACGCAGCCACTGGTTTCTGGTCTGCTCTCAGATGATGCCCACTGTCCTGGTGGGTGGCTTTCTCAGCCTGGGTTGGACATGCTGCTGCTGGCTCATGGGACATGTTGGGTGGTCATTGGTGACTGGTGCGCTCTAGCCTGAGAGTGTTGGGTTCCCATGGGCTAGTACTGCTTCTTTCCCCTCATTCTTGAATGGCAGTCTCCAGGGGTCCCACCACACTCCTACAGGCCATTGGCCTCTGCTATTCTGACAGCATGAGCCAGTCTCAGGCATTTTACTTCTGGGCTCATTCCTCATCCTTCCCCTGCTAGCCTTTGTGGTCGTAAGGGGCTGACTCCTATTAGCTGTGTTGCACAGGCTTTCAGGTCAGCCAGGCTTTGGCCAGATTCAGCAAATGTGAGGGTTGGCAGAAGATTAGAGATTGCAGGTGGCATCACTGGCAGCAACCAGGTGTCTTCTGTGGCTCCAGCTCCCACTGGACAAGTCCTCTGTGATCGCTGGCCCTTGTACCCCAAAACATCACCTCTGTTCTTTTTCTCTCCAGCCTAATAGAGCTATTATTCATTCCTAGTCTGCTATCTCTAGGTTGTCTTTTCACCCCGTTTGACTCTTGACTCCTTCATCATCTATGTAACCTGCCCTAAATTTCTTCTGTTGTAAATACTTAAGTGTCTTCTATTTCCCGGTTCCCAGCCTGGCCTAGATAAATGGGGACCATAGAAATTCCCTCTACCCCCCATCTTGACTCTACAGCAAATGTATAGGAATCTTTGCCAAATTCTCACATCAGGTCAGCAGATCCTACCACTGAGCAAACCCTAGGTGAGTAACTGGCTCCAGTTTCTGTCCTTACAAAACCTCCCAGATTCAGGGGAGATTTGTCCAAGAATTGCAACTTCCCACTTTCCATCCCACTATGCATTGTGCTGGAGGGAAGGACAAAGTTCCCAAAGCTCCACAAATGTCTTCCTTCCATGCCGCTCTCCCGTCCCAGGTGCTTTTATTTTGCCAGTGGAAGAGACGCCAACCCATTTCTATCCTCCTTATACCTTGATGGGAATTAGATGAATCTGTCTCTGGACCTCTCTCCTCAGTAACTCCTATAACAGCTGTGTGGCTTGGCTAGGTGGCTGACAAGTGAGTCAGATAAGCCAAGGGAGCAAGAAGGAACCTCAAAGGATATTTCCCACCCGTGTAATATATGTACCTGTGTAAGAGCTGCCTAGAGCCTGGCATTTTAGAGAGATATTCCTAGAAAAATGTAGGCTCTGGTGTAAATCCCATCATGCTAACGTGTTGGATCAAGTTAAAATGAATACCAAGGGGAATCTTTTAGGGATAAAAGACATCACAAAAGGGAAACTTGCATTCTTGTAGGAATAAGGGCTTGCATAAAGAAAAAAGAAGCATCTTTCTCCTAAAAATATTATAACCCTGGATTTTTCTGTCACCTGGTAGAAGTTACCTCCTTTTCTCAGTGACCCACAGCCCCATCACACTAAAATGTATTCCCTGAGAGCAAATAGTATTCTACAGAGATTCATCCATTTTTTCTCATTCCTTGACCCCTCATCACTTACTCAATAACACGTATACTGGGAAAAAAGGGGTAGCCCTATGGAGCCTTCAAATGACGGTGATCCAAAGTAAAACAAAAATAAAACCCCCACTAAACTAAAAGCCAAAACCCCCAAACCAACATTAGTTATAATTCTATATGCTATGCTAGCCACAATGAATTACAATTGTGACACCCACGCTCATCAAGTTCAAACCTTGCCAAAACCCCTTTAGTTTTTGTTTTTATTGTTTGAAATTCTCCAACGATTCAATGTCAGTTTTCCTCTTTGGGATCATTAATTTTCAGGGTTTGCTAGAGATCAATAGTCACAGTTTGAAATTGGCATCTGTGGAGAAGAAACATATTGTGTAGCTGTATATAGACTGGACAGTGCCCCGGTTAAGAAAATGGTGTGCTCTTTCATGATTGTGTTCATTGACAGTACTCCAAGCACTCTTTTGTTCTCCTGCTAAGATGATGACAGTTTCTTGTTGTATCTTATCTATCACTGAGTTTTCTTCCCTGTCCTTTCATACTTGATCTCTGGAGTGGAACTTTATTTGAAAGGCCCTGACATGAGAAAGGATGACTAGGGCTAGTATCCATTCTTCTTGGACACTAGGAAATGTAGTCAAAGACCCCAGTCAAGGATTCAGTCTAGTGCCTGCCCTTCCAGGTTAAGGCTTTCAAAGTAATCCATCTCATTTTGGGAACTACACAACGATGGGAATTTTGATCTTGCAAAACCTTGTTCAAAGTTGTCAGTCACTTCCCTGAGCATGGTCACCACTTGCCTTGGAAGAAGGCAGCCTTCATAGTCACTCACCTGGGAGGGAGGAATTCACTTTATTCCTTTTGATAAATATTTGTTGAGTACCAATAATGTGCCAGGTACTAGAAATACATTAATAAACAAAACCCCAAATTGATAAAAATCTGTGCCTTTATAGCAATTATGTGTGAGTGTGTGTGTGTGTGTGTGTGTGTGTGTGTGCACGTGTACATGTGTGTAGACAGACAATTTAAACAAATTAGCCAGGACTTCATTCTCTCTCCCTCTCTCACGACTATCAATCTGTCTCTCTTTCAGGTGGTAATAAATGTTATGGAGGAAAATGAAGCAGGCAAGGTTGTACCAGGTATGTGTGTGTAGTGAGAGTGGATGGGGAAGGAATCATCAGCAAGGCAACATTTGATGGGAGAACCAAAGGAGATGCAGGAATAATTTATGCAATGTATGCAGATGTTTGGGAAATAGCACCTGCAAAGTCACTGAAACACATTGGTGGACTAGCCCAGAAGCCACGGTGGCCTGAGCCAAGTGACTGGATGGAAGAGTGGTAGGACCTGAGCTCAGAGAGGTAATGGGACCAGACTGGAGCAAAGTCTCTTAGCTGGGGTCTGCTAGGAATTGTTATTCAGTGTATCAGAGGAGCTCATGTATTAATGTGTCACAGATTTGGATTTATTTAACCTTTGTCCACTGTATTTCAGTACAGTTGGCTTCCTTTTAAATTCCATGTATCTTAGTTCATGCATTCTGAGAAAGACTCTATAGACTTCAACAGTCTTCCTGAGAGGTCCACATCACAAAGCAGGTTAACAATTTTTGATGCAGGGTCTTTAAGCCACTGCAGGATTTCAGCTTTTACCCTGAGTGAGATGATAAGTTGTTGGAGAGGATCGATGTGACCATTCTGGCTGCCATGTTGAGGGACAAGGGTAGGACCAGTAAGGTCAGTTAGGCGGCTGTATCGAGAATCAGGAAAGAGGTGATGGCAGCTTGAACTGTAGTAGTAGTGGCAGGAGGTGGTGGGATGAGGACAAATTCTGGAGAGGTTTTAAGGGTAGAGCCAGCAGGATTTGAGCTGGGAGAGAAAAAGAGTCAAGCGAGAATGACTAGGAGACTTTTGGCCTGAGCAGCTGGAAGCACGGAGTTGCTTTCCTCTGAGGTAGGGAAGTATGCAGTAGGGCCAGGAAGGAGGGGTGGGGAAGATCAATCTAGTGTTTGGACATCTTATGTTTGAAATGACTATTACATACCCAAGTGGAAATGTCATGTAGGCAGCTGGGGTTATCAGCTTGGAAGTGTGGGGAGTCGTCGAGGGTAGAAATAAAAAGTTCGGAGTAATTAGTCTATACTTGGCGTTAGGAGAGTATCTGGAGAGAGTGTCATGACTGGAGAGAGTGTCATGCAAAGTGGTTCCCGTGGAGGAGAGATGAGTGTGGATGGTTGTGACCTGAAGCAACAGAATGCTTAGGAGTAAGGAGAAATCATCAGCCAAGGGAGGCAGTCAGTGCATTAGAAGGAAACCCGGGGTGGGGAAGTGGTGTCATGTTCCTGAAGCCAAGGGTTTTAAAAGTGAGGGGTTCTCTGTTATGTGCTGCTGATAGGTCAGGTATGATAAGGCTTGAGCGTTGATCACAAATTTAGCAACTTGGAAGTCATTGTGATCTAGAAGAGAATCTTGGTCAAATAATTGAGACAAAAATCTTAATTGGAATAGGTCCCCTCCCCCCCAAAAAAAGCATAAGGAGAGAGGAATTGGAGACAATGGAAATAGACGGTCCTTTCAGAAAAAAAAGGGAAACAAAATTTAGATAATAGCTGTAGGGAAATATGGGCGTCAAAATTGTTTAAAGATGGGAGAGATATCAGCGTATTTGAATGCTGATACAAATGATTTTTATAAAAAGGAAACATGGATAATTCAAATGAGACAGAGGTCACTGTGGAAGCAATGTTTTCATGTAGACAAGAAGTGGGTGGCACCTAGTGGAAGAGCAGAGGGCTAGCTATTAAGCAGGGCCCTGAGGAGACATAGTAACAGGCAGGAAGGTGGACTATATGGGTAGAGTAGTGAGAGTAGAGGAGATGGTGAAACCTGTAGAATTTCTCTTCTACAAGAAGAATAAGAAACATAGTCATCAACTAAGAGTGAGAACGGGTAGGGGAAAGAGGTCAGAGGTTTGCAAAGGAGGAACAGTTGTCAAATGGTTATCTAGGAATGTGGTTGAGAGAATATGATAGCGAAATGCAGTAGGATTGCCAGGCAGGGCCTCATTTGGATTTCAAACATTTTAAATGAATCTATTCAGAATGTATTTTTCTCCCGTCATAGTCAACTCTTTGGGTATAGACTGGAAGTAGATAGAGAGTTAGATTCCATAAGGATGGAGTTTAGTCATGTGAGTAAGATAAAGGAGGACAGAGCAAGAGAACTGAGTGTGGACCCAAGGAAATAATTAACAATGGAACTTAAGGAAAGTGAGTAAAGGAAAGGAACAAGGCCATAAAGGTAGTGTGGATGGTAAGCAGATGGTAGGACCTGCTTGAAGCCATATTTAGGTCCTGGGGTAGTGGAAAAAATTTCAGTGTCCAGGCATTAGGGGGGAGGGGTGGGGGGGGAGGGAGAGAGAGAGAGAGAGAGAGAGAGAGAGAGAGAGAGCGAGAGAGAGCGCGAGCGTGCTGGGAAGACAGGAAAAGGAACTTTTTAAAAATGGTTAAAATAGAGATTATGGAAGGGATGTGGCCATTGGTAAGGACTAGATCTAAAATGTGGCTACAGGAAAGAGATGTTGAGGTAGGTTGGAGAACAAGATCAATGGATTGAAGGAGGTCAAGGAATCAAGAGGCTGAACTCTTGGAGGGTCACCTGTTGGATATTGAAATCATGAAAAATTAGATCAGATTAACATTGAAGCTGGAGTATAGTGGTGCTATCATAGCTCACTGTAACCTCGAACTCCTGGGCTCAAGTGATCCTTCCACCTCCCAAGTAGCTAGGACTACCATCTTATGCCACCAACTCTGGTTAATTTTTAATTTGTTTTGTAGAGACGGCTTTTGTTATTGTTGCCTAAGTTGGTCTCAAACTCTTGGTCTCAGGTGATCCTCCTGTCTCAGTCTCCCAAAGTTTTGGGATTACAGGTGTAAAGTCTTTGTTCAGGATCTTTCCTACATGTTTATTGTCCCTTGACTCACAGCCTTTTTTTTTTTTTAAGAAAAAAACAGTTTTATGGTGTTATAAGATATACAAAAAACTGTACATATTTAATATGTGTAATTTGATGAGATTGAACATATGCAAATACCCGTGATGCCATCACCACAGTCAAGGTAATAGACATATCTAACACTTCTCAAAAGTTTCCTTGTATCTCTTTGTTTTTGTTTGCAGTAAGAACACTTAATGTGAGATCAACCCTTTAACAAATTTTGAAGTGCATAATGCAGTAGTGTTAACCTCAGGCACTATGCTGTACAGCAGATCTCTAGAATTTATTCATCTAGCATGACTGAACCTTTGAATGACAATTTCCTCCAAACCTCTAACCCCTGGTAGCCACTATTATATTCTCTACTAATATGAATTTAACTATGATAGATACCTCATATAAGTGGAATCATGCAGTAATTGTCCTTCTGTAATGGGTTTATTTCACTTAGCATAATGTTTCCAGGTTCATCCATTTTGTTGTAAATGGCAGAATTTTTTCTTTTTAAAGGCTGAGTAATATTACATTGAATATATATACCACATTTTCTTAATCCTTTCAACTGTTGATGGACACCTGGGTTGTTTCCATATCTTGACTAGTGTAAATAATGCTGTGATGAACACAAAAGTGCAGATACATCTTTGAGAACCTGGTTTCCTTTCTTTTGGATAAATACCCAGAAGTGGGATTGCTGGGTCATATAGTTCTATTTTTAATTTTTTGAGGAACCACCATACTGTTTTCCATAGTTTTTGTACCATTTTACATTCCCCCCCAACATGGTATAAGGGTTCTCTTTTCTGCCCATTCTTACTAACATTCATCATCTTTCTTTCTGATAATAGTCATTCTAATCGGTGTAAAGTGATATCGCATTGTAGTTTTGATTTACATTTCCTTGATATTTAATGATCTAGAGTATCTTTTCATATACCTGTTAGCCCTTTGTGTGTTTTCTCTGGATAAATATCTGTTTAATTTCGTTGTCCACTTTTTAACCAGGTTGCTTTTTGCTACTGAGTTGTAAGAATTCCTTATATATTTTGGAAATTAACTCCTTACCAGATACATGGATTGCAAATATTTTCTCCTATTCCATAGTTGTCTTTTCATTCTGTTGACTGTTTCCTTTGCTGTACAAAAGCTTTTTAGTTTGGTGTATTCCCACTTGTCTATTTTTGCTTCTATTGCTAGATTTCGTATAGGAAAATCCCATGCTTACTTTCTCTGCTCCTTCACTTTCCTTTCATGCATCAGGTCATGAGAGTTGATCTCTAGATGACTTCCATGGAAACCATCATGACTAAGATTCCTGACGACCATGTGGCATCTTTTTGGTCCTCATTCCTCTTGAAATCTTTGTAGGAATGGCTCAACTGGTCATTTCCTCCTCTTCTTCCTTCAGGACTTCTGTAATACCACTTTTTCTTAGTTCACAATCTCTGAATTATTTTCTTAATCCTTTTGATAACTTTTTGTCTTTTGCCTGTCACTGTTTCAGCTCCAATGCACTTCCCGCAATCTTCTTTCCTAGCCTCTCTCTCGTCTTCTTTTCTTTCACTCTGTAGATTTTCTCATTACTGAGTCTTTCTCTGCTTCCAAGAGGTCAGTGATTTATAAATTTATACTTTCAGTCCAGATCTCTCACTTGAGCTTTAGATTCCGATTTCTAACTGCTTCCAGAAGACCTTATTTCAAACATTACCATACCAAAACTGGATTTAATCATCTTTTCACAAAACCATACCTATCCTTTCTTTTTTTTTTTTTCTTCTATCACCACCATTCCAAAGTGCCCAGGTGAAGAACTTTGAATGCAACTTCAATTCTGCTTTCAGTTTCTTTCAATTTTCACATCCAATTGTGAACAGTCCTATTCATTGTGTCTTGGAAATATTTCTCAAACATCTCTCTTCTCTATTGTCTTTACCTCTGTCTTTATTTAGGATCTTTTCTACACGTCTGTTGTCCCTTGACTCACAGTGGAAAAAGATTTTATTTTCAAGTTCCCGTTTTTATGAAGAGCCAGCTCCAACTTTTTAAAGACATACTGGTCCTATATCCAAGTTGGTTACTTACTAAGACAAAAGACCTGTGATCAATAGCAGCACAGAGTAGCTTAAGGTCCTTGTGAGTTGAAGCTCTTTCTAGGTTTAGAGCACCCAGTTTTTATCAAGAGCTCAGTCCAGAGAAGAGATATGAAGGGAGAGTGGTTTGAAGCGCCCCTCCAAATAAAATCTAACCTTGTGTCAGACTAGATCTGCAGAGAGTTAGCTGAAAGGAGATTTTTGAGGGTGTTATTCATGACTCTCTAGAGCCCTTCTTTTACTCAGGAGAAGTTCCTGTTTTGAGTTAATACCGAGAAGAGTGAGTTATACTTCTCTTGGGCAATCAGTAACCAATATGTACATTTATTTTTAACTCTTCATTTCTGGCTGTACCTCAAATGGGACTTTTTTGACCCTTGTTTTTCTTTCTTCTTTGGTCCTACACTTATATTATGCCATTTTATACTTTATGTATCTTTGGATACTGCCTTCAATTTTCTCCGGAACAAGATAGAAAACAAGCAAACAAATAAACATGTAAATAATCCAGGTCCTTGTTACCTCTTTCTCTGGCTATTATAATACCAGTGTTCCTTTCTCAACTCACCTCTCCCTTCATATATCCTTTACTCACTTATCACATCATTTTTCTTCTTCAGAGCATTTAATAGTAACCTCCCTGGCTCTTTATCAGAGTATATAAGGCTCTTCGCAATCTTGCAACTGTCTTTTCTTAACTTTCGCTTCTGCAGCTCCAGTGCCCTCATTTCTAGCTACACCAAGCCACTCATTGTTCCTCTTGGAAGTGCTGCGCGTTCTCACACTTCTATAGTTCATAGTGTAAACTGTAGATATAATTGTTTGGGTATATATGCTATGCTGCTGTTTCTTCTCATGAACTCCTATTTATTCTTGAAGGCCCATATCAAATGTCATATTCTCTGTGGTGCCTTTCTTGATTCCTTATAAAATTGTTTCCATTTTTCTATTTGTCTTTTTTAGTACTTTCTAAATTTTTTTGCTAATAGCAGTGGTCACACTGCATTTTACTAATTTTTTCACTTGTATATTTCTTAACTTTTTTTTCATTCATCTTGTATACTTTGGTCTTGGTGTGGTACAAGCATTTAATAAAAGTTTGTTTTGATTACACAAATGAACATGACACTGTTTTTTGGTGGATGTCTGTGACTGACATTTCACTTCATGTGATACCATGGCCACATGACTTTTTTGGATTTGTGGGTTTTGCTTAGTTACACCAGTAAGTCACTCTAAAAAAAATGTTTTGATTCCAATAATAGTTTTATTGAGTCATAATGGTCATCTCTAGGTCAAAATAACTAGAAGATATGGTGTACTGATGGCTTATAGCATCTTTTGGGGTCCCACCAGTCTATCTTTTAAAGAATCGTTCAGTTTCTCTGTAACAGAATCACATTAACTAGGAGGTTGATGAGGAAATAGTCATGACTAGGCTTGCTGAATTAAAACTGGATGCAAAGCCTTTTACAAGGGATGCTGTGTTTATGATAGCTGAAGGCTTCATGAACCATTATGAACTGAGGGGTTTTTAAAAAACAGAATTGATATATTTTATTAGCAAGTCTTCAGACATTTATCTTAGCCCCTGTTTGCCAACAATTTACTAGTCATTTTATGTGGCTATATGTTACTCTTTCAACTAGATTGAAGTTGAAGATCTGAGGTCAGGCATTATGCAGTATCAAACACAGGCCATGAGCTGGGGATATTGATGGCAAAATACCACCTGACATGGCCCTTTGGAACATGTATGCGGCATGGGGGGATAGTCTTTGCACTGTGGGAACACAATCCACAATTCAAGCTGCTCTAAAAGTGGAACACTCTTCTTCCTCCTGCTGAAGGACTCAGTGCATTTTGTTTTGTTTATTCCATATTTGGCTCTGTGGGAAATCATCTGACCTTGGGTCCTAGGCAGGGACTAATGGGCACATGAGATCTTGAGGGCTCTGTTTCAGAAGATGACAGAAAAAAAAAATCAGCTAACTGATGGACTTTAGTCAAAGCAGAGCAAACAGTTAACTCTCAAAATTCACCCAAAAGGCTTACAGAGGGGATTTTTCTGACCCTGGCCCAAAATAGCATACTGCATTTATGCAGCAGGGTCTCCTGGAAACAAAAACCAGGAAGCATTAAAAATAAATTTTCTGTTAGGAGAAGAGATAACCTAGAAAGTGAAGACGTGCTTTTAAGAGAGCTTGTCCTGGAAGCCCTTCACTACCATGTAGCTCTGGCGTTGTAATGCATGCCAGATTAAGCATCATACTCCTTGTATCTATGATACCAGGAGAGATCAACATACATGAAAACATAGATAAACCAAGACAATAGAGTTGGTGCCTTTGTGATATCAGGAGAGATCAAAATACATGAAAACGTCAATAAACCAAGACAATAGAGTTGGTGCCTTTGTGCTTTAAAAAAAAAAAACAAATGGACTTTAATGTTATTATACCAGTTTGGATCCCAAAAGGATCAGATGGAATTTGAGTAGTTCTAATTATGAAAAGACAAGTGTTTAGCAAATATATTTTCCTTACTAGGCTGCAGGCATTTGTGACAGGTAGACTACTTATAGTCTCTGCTGTGTGTGTGTGTGTGTGTGTGTGTGTGTGTGTGTGTGTTTGTGTATCATCAGTAGAGTTGGGGTAGGCAGGGTGAAAATAGTCTCATGCTAATTTTAGGTAATTTTCATAGCATTCTCAGAACATAGTCTCTCTTTGACCTTAATGAAATGAACAACTGAGTCAAGGAGAACAGGACACAAACAAGGCATATTTGTGGGGGATCTGTCAGTCTTTGCTGACAAAATATAACTATCTATAAAGCATACTTGAACAAGTCACTTGGAAGGTCCTTATTGTATATGTCAACTGGTTGCTTCTCTATATAATAATCTTTTAGACACAGCTAAGTATCTGAGTTGTCAGAGAAGAAGCTTTCAATACTTCTCTGTAAGGTGATGGAACTTGTTCATATGGAGGATAGAACTCTAAGTGATGGAGCGATTCCATCACTATGAGTGGCCACAGCTCCTAATAAATCGTAAGGGACAGGACTGCTACTTGCAAATCGCCTGTGTGGTGTAGGCATGTGGGAGGAGAATGGCAAAAGACGTTTGAATAGATTGATTAGATATTTTGAGGTACTCTGATCCTTTTTTGTGTTTCTGAGTTAAGTATAACCCCACCACATCTCTTACAATAGGCATAGATGTATGTGTGCTACCCATACTCAGAAGTAAGTCAACTTTCTTTGATTAAAGTACCAAGAATCTTACAGAGAGGCTAAACGTTACAAAATTAAGTTTTTAAAAGAAAACACTTTTGTTGCATTTTCAAACAATGCAATTATTCTGTGAACTTAAAACCAAATTCAACCAAATGCCTCACTTAAAAAAAAAACTACTTAAAATATCTTCGCCTTTTATTTTCTTTTTAAAGCTTTTACATTTCTTTGACTAGTGGGTACAAAACAATACTGAAGTTTGCAAAATTCACCCAAACACAGAACCTTTTAAATGTCTTAACGATGCCGAAGAAAACTCACAATCTTCCATGTGCTTCTTGGATCAATGACACCAGCAATTGTGAACAGAATGCCACCAGGTCAGAGTTACTGCTACTTTGCTATGTAGCACATCCACATGTCTACCCAGATACATAGGTAAACTTTTCTCTAATTCAGATCCCTCAATGCCAATCAGAACTATATTTTATTAAATTTTATTAAAATTTTGTCAAAGCTGTTCTTGGACTGGAAACTTGCCTGCTGAGTTTTAGCCCAAGGCAGATTTTAATGGCCAAGTTCTACAAGCATCAAAGGGAAGAGGAGTTAGCAAGAGGATGCTGTCTCTTCCCAAATGGTGACAGCCTGCTCTCATGTGAAAAACTCCATAGACGTATCACAAGTAAGGAGAGACTGGAACATCTCTGACAGGCAGCCTGGAGTTTAATCACTCCTCTCCCTTCCATGATGCCA
Source organism: Tarsius wallacei (assembly GCA_963574415.1). NCBI lineage: Eukaryota > Metazoa > Chordata > Mammalia > Primates > Tarsiidae > Tarsius > Tarsius wallacei. Next base: position 55,236 of record CAUYQG010251970.1, read on the forward strand.
TTCTGGGACAGGTATTTCATGCCCTTAGAAGTTTTCTTAATCCTCATACTGATCAAAGCATTTGGAAGTCATAGCTAATTTCAGTTACATACGTTCCTTCATCACCAATTGTGCCTTTCATTTATTAATTTACTTCTTAACTTGGATTTAGTGTTGATTATTCACTCATCATTCATTTTTTCCCATTTCTCTTCTCCCTGAATGAGACTCATGAAGACAAAGGGGATTGAGATGTCTGAATCGCCTCAATGAATTCTGAATTATTGTGAAGACGTGAGCTTTTCACTAAAAGTTTTTTTTTTTTTTTTGAGTTGGAATCTCACTCCATTGCTCAGGCTGGAGTGCCGTGGCATACTCACGGCCACCCCAGTGTCCACTTGCTGGGCTCTGGCGATGCTTCCACCTAAGCCTTCCAAGTAGTCAGAACTAGAGGTGTGCGCTACCACACCTGGCTATTTTTTATATTTTTGTAGAGACAAGGTCTCACCAAGTTGCCTGGGCTGGTCTCAAACCTGCAGGCTCAGGCAATGCATTGCCCTCAGCCTCCCAAAGTGCTGGGATTACAGGCTGAGCCACCAAGCCTGGCCATTCACTAAAAGTTTTTAGTGAGAAAACGATACATAGACTGGCCACCGCTCAAGTCTAACCTCCGCATTGTTCTTATCTTCCAGCGGGCATAATTTTCATTAAGAGAAGTTCAAAAGGCAGAGGCAGAAAACGCGACTTGCTTTATTAAATTTTCTGGGAGTGGATGACAAAGGGATGCAACTGGACCAATTATGCTTAAGGGAACCTTCTTACTGGTGGGGTGACCTGGAAGTAGGTGATTCCTAACCGGAAAGGGCTTACTCAAGTCCACACATCAACAGTGTTCAAGGACAGCCACCTTTGTCACAGCTTCGAGGTTGGTAGACAACTTTGCTGCTTCCCCTCCCTGAGCTCAAGAAAGCCAAAGAAAGGAGACACACCAGAAGTTGAGGTTGCCCAGGCTCTACATAGCAAATTTTGGCCTCTGTATATGTGTGTGTTGGGGGAGAGGGTTTAGGGAGGGAGAAAGGGACTAGCAGAAACATGACTCAGATACCCAGTTAATCTATTCAGAGAAAGGTCAAATAATGTAAAACCCATCACAGACACATCAGCCTCTTCCCCTTCAACCACCCACACTAACCAGCTATGGGTTCACATGTTCTAGGGCATCTGCAGGAAAAAGGCAACACAAGTTGGGGTAAGTATTCACTTCCTGTATAGCCTTAACTGCTGAACTATTCACACTGCCTTTGCCTTCCACAAGGATGGGCTGAATGGCACATCCTTGAATCCTCTTATTTGGTGTAGGTTGTCTTGCAAAATAAAACCAGCTGCCACCACTTTAGACTAGAGTCAGCACCAGATCAATTGAATAGGAATCTCCGGAGATGGGACCTGATCAGCTGATGTTAACAGCACCTGGTTGATTCTAATTTACAATGGGGAGAGGGGGAACCAAAGAACCACAGCCTTAGACAATTCTGTACACCCTGTGGATGCAGAACAAATGCAGGATCACTGAATGAAAGCAAAGTTTGCAATGTTTTTCTCCGTCAGTTCAGACACCTATCTATCCAGACATTTACTAAGAGCCAGCCATGTCTAGGGCCTCTGGTAGGGGGTAAATTCTCACACATTAATGTGAATGGGAATCATCTAGGGGCTTGGTTAAAATGCAGAGTCCAATTGTGAATGGGGTGGGGCTGAGAGTCCCCCATTTCCAACAAGCTCCCAGGTGACCCTGGTGCTGCCTTTGGGCCATACTCTGAGTAGCAGACTAAGAAGGCACATTTCCTTTTCCTGCAGCGTCTTGTGGTCCTTTAGGACCGACACAGAGCCCATTTGGATAGAGAGGTCTCCTTCCTCATTCTGGGTTCCCTCCCCTCCTGCTGCCCCACCTCCCTTTTGCCTCCTCAAATTCTGTCCCTTTTCCTCCTACCCAAATCTAGCCTCTGAAGAGAATCAACATCTAATTTGTTGTGTAAGGATGGCTGACAGCAGCTTCACTTTAACTAGTTAGCTCTGCTCCCTCCCACTCCTCTCCCCCACCTCCTTTATGACTAGATTATAAAAACTTAAGCTAATGCTTTAATGAAAATATTTCAGGCACCCAGGAGGCTGCCTAAGACACAATTTTTTAGGGGGAGAGGAGGGGGCAGGAGGGATCAACACCTTGACAAAGCCTCTAAGATCACATCATTTAGCAAGAACACATGGCATTTGTACCATTGTCTAGTAGCTACTTTGTGTACTGACACCTTATCTTTCTCGTTACAATAGTGTGACCACAGTTAAGTGGTGCTTCTCTGCTTTGGTAGCTCCTATCATAACAGTTCAGTTTATAGAGGGTCTTTTGAAAAGCATTTTTATTATAGAGAATTGAGCATACCCTAAAAGTAGAGCCCCGAGTGCCCATCAGCTCCAGCGAACAACAGCCTGTGCCTGGTCCTGCTCCATTCATACCCCTGTCCACCTCCCCTAAATCCTAGACATCACATTAACCACTGTACACTGTTGATGTGCCTGGCACTGTTCTAATGGTTTACATATACTGGCCACATCCCTATTAGAGAGGCTCAATTATTATCACCACTTTACAGTGAGGAATCAAGGGCACAGAAATGGTACACAACCTGCTCAAAGTCACACAGCTAGAAGTGATGGAGTTGGTACTAGACCCCAGAAAGCATGTCTCCGGAGTAAATGCTCAGAGCCACTGGGATGTACTGCACAGTGATCAAGATTTGACAACTTGGGCCTTCTTGCATGCCTAGCACCAGGGCTCCTCCCCAGCAAAGGCTAGAACTAGTGATATCTCAGCTCTGGGTTAGTGCCCAATGTTAAAGCCCATCTGTAATGTTGTTCCTTGGGACAAATGAGACAACTTTGCCATTCCACTAGTTTTTCAGGCCTATTCTTAGTAAACTGTGGTCCCATGATGATCAAGCCTCTTGGCATCATGCCCCTCAGAGTTGTTTGACAGGTTAGGCTGACTAACATTTATGGCTTCATGTGTAAAAAAGGCAGCTTACCAAAACAGTAAATTGTGATCCTATTTTTGTGAAGGAAAATAGCATACAACAGTATTCGTACCCAGACATACACAAGATATATACGCAAACACACAAACACATGCAAACCAAGTATATACACAGATACACAAACAGAGACTCATACATGACAGACACACAATGCTTACACACAGTCATACACACCAGGTATATACACAGATACACAAATATGACGTATACACAGACACACAATGCTTACACACGGTTATACAAACCAGGCATACATAAAGACACAGAGACGTGCATAGTGTTATCCTTCTGTATAATTTTTTAGGCATTTACAAACATACAAAATAAGTAAATGATCTTTGTTCCAATTTTTTTCCTCTATTGGTTTAAAGTTATGTACTCCATTTCTCTTCTCCTATTGTTTGAGTATTTTTTCACAGTTTAGTTTTTGTTATATATAGGCACATATATTTTTATAATAAAGACAAGTACTAATTTACTTCTCTTTACTCTTCCTCTGTGTAATAACATATATCATATAATATAATATAGAATTTTTTTTTTTTTGAGTCAGGGTTTCACTCTGTCACCAAGCTGGATTGCAGTGGTACAGTCATGGCTCATTGCAACCTCAGTCTTCTGGGCTCAGCAAATTCTTCCACCTCAGCCTCCCAAGTAGTTGGTACTACAGGTGTGTGCCACTGAACCCAACTATATTTATTTATTTATTTATATTTGTAGAGATGAGGGCTCACTATATTGCCTAGACTGATCTTGAACTCCTGGGCTCAAGCAATCCTCCTGCCTCAGGCTTCCAAAGTGCTGGGATTATAGGCATGAACTACTATGCCCAGCCCAAATGTTACTTCTAAATTGCTATGACCTTTTAAATAAATACATTTCTAGTCTTTTAAAATAAGTACTCATTAGAACTAATTTACAGTATTCTTTGCTCACAAGTGTTTCTTGTATCCCACTCCTTTTTTTATGGTCATTGTCCCTTGGCTGGAATATATTTTAAAGTATTTCTTTAGAAGATGATCTGTAGGTGCTAAACCTTCTGAGGCTTGAAAGTCTGAGAGTGTTTTCATTGTTTTTTTCTTTCTTAAAAAGTGGTCTTGAGCCGGGCTCGGTGGCTCAGCCTGTAATCCCGCGCCTTTGGGAGTCTGAGGTGAGTGGATTGCCTGAGCCCGCGGGTTCGAGACCCGCCTGGGCAAACGAGACCTCATCTCTACAATAAATCAAAAAATTAGCCGGGTGTGGTAGCTCCCGCCTGTAGTTCCAGCTACTTGGAAGGCTGAGGTGGAAGGATCGCCGGAGCCCAGCAGGTCGAGTCTGCGGTGGCCGGGAGCGGCTACTGTACTCCAGTCTGAGCAACAGAGTGAGACTCCAACTCAAAAAAAAAAAAAAAAAAGTGGTCTGGTGGAATAATATAGGTTCACTGCTCCATTTTATCGAAGGTTGCCAATGAGAAATCAGATGTTAGTTTGAATTTGTTCTTCTATAGGCAATCTGTCTTTTCTTGGGTAACTTTTAGTGTTTTCTATGTGTTTTTGAAGTTCTGAAATTTCACTCTAACTATAGGTTGAGTTTAAAAGAATATCCTTTGGGGTACTTGGATACTTAGTGGTTGTAGTGGTGGCACTCATTCAATCTGAGATGCTTGCCTTTCTTTAGTCCCAGCAGATTCTTGGTGATGATTTTCTCAAATTTGCCCTCCTGCCATTCTCTCGATTCTCAGAACAGTAAACTTTTAATTACCACCCTTTAGCCCTATGTGCTCTTTTTGTCACTTATTTTACTTCTATCTCTGCTATATGCTCCTTCATACATTGTTATTATTTTTACTTTAAATTTTTAAAAGTATTTTTTAAAAAATTTATACACACATGTACTCATATGAAAACAATTTTTTTCGTTGTTTGATTTACTGGCATACTTTCCCTTTTTTGGAGTTTTTTATTCCTTCCTGTAGAACCAGGTTTTTATTTTATATAATTTCTCTTCAGCCTACAAAAATTCCTTTTGCATTTCATGTAGTGCAGATCTGCTGAAGGAAAATTCTACCAGCTTTGTCTGTCTAAAAATGTCTGTAATTCACTGTCAGTTTTGAAGAATATATCAACCGGATATAGAATCTGGATTCACAGGATTTTCTTCCTTGAAGATATCTTACCATTGTCTTCTGGCCATCATTTCTGATGAGAAGCAAGTTGTCATTCTTATCGTTGTTTTCCTACATAAAATAAGTCCTTCCTTCCACTTCTCTCAGACCCTATCTGCTTTTGGGAGTTTCTGTTTTTCTTTTGTTTATTTGTTTTTCAGCAGTTAGACTATTATGTGCCAATGCATGGATTTGTTTGTCTTCAGATTGTTTGGAGTTTGCGGATCTTGTATATGTGGCCTGATATCTTTCAACAGTTTTGGAAATGTCTCAGTTATTATCTCTCTAGGTATTTCTTAGGCCCTATTCTCTTTCTTCTGGAATCCCTATTTTATGTATGTTGTCTGTTATATTTGTTGTGAATATTTTTCTCAAGACTATATAATTTGTCTTTAAATCATATTTGTGGTGTTCACAGGAGTTTTTGTCTTTCAGAACTTAAAGACTATATAAATTTTCTCAAGACTATATAATTTGTCTTTAAATCATATTTGTGGTGGCTTTTTTTCCATTTTGTGTACAAATTTGAATGTTTTATATAGATGACACTAAATGAGAATATTATAACTCTATACTGAAATTTTTTTTTTTGCCATACAGTCTTGTATATATCCAACAGATAAAATTAGGTAGGATATATTAATATGTGCCATTGTCAATTTTAAAATAATTTAATAGTCAGTTGAGACATGAACACATAACATGCCATGTTGTAATGACACAATGAAGGTAATTTTAGTTCTGGGCATTTTTTACACTTTGGGTGACATGATTGAAAACATTTATTTATATATTAGAGTTCAGTGTAATATTTTGTTTAAAAAATTATCTTTCGAAAAATGTTGAAAACATACTAGTATAGATGATACCTTGGTGGACTGGGTTATGATTTATGGCTTATGAAAATCTTGTTTTTAATTTTTTTGAGTTGAGATCTCATACTGTCACCCAGGCTGTACAATGGCATGTCCATGGCTCACTGTAATCTTGACCTTTTGGGCTCAGGTGATTCTTCTGCTTCAGCCTCCCAAGGAACTGGGACTACATGCATGCACCACTACACCAAGCTGTTTTTTTGAATTTTTTTTTTTTTTTTCACTATGTAATGTTGCCCAAGCTGGTCTCAAACTCCCGGCTCAAGCATTCCCCTTGCCTCAGCCTGCAAAGTGCTGGAATTATAGGTGTGAGCCACCACACCCAGCAGATGTCTGTTTTTGTTGTTGTTTGGATTTTTGCTTTGTTTTATTTTAATTTTTTTTTTTTCTTTTGAGTTGGAGTCTCACTCTGTCACCCAGACTGGAGTGCAGTGGCCGCTCCTGGCCACTGCAGCCTTGACCTGCTGGGCTCCGGCGATGCTTCCACCTCAGCCTTCCAAGTAGCTGTAACTACAGGCGCGCGCTACCACGCCCGGCTAATTTTTTTGATTTATTGTAGAGATGAGCTCTCGCCAAGTTGCCCAGGCGGGTCTCAAACCTGCGGGCTCAGGCAATCCACTCACCTCAGCATCCCAAAGCGTGGGATTACAGGCTGAGCCACCAAGTCTGGCTTGTTTTATTTTAATTAAAGGATTACTCTTCTGCTATTACCTCTATGTGATAGGAACCTAGTTCAGTATCCCCAATGGCTTACTAGGGACAAATCTGCTCTAAATTTTAGGCCATTTCTCTGGCCTAAGAAAATAGTGTGGACTCCTATGAAAGGCTTCCTTTGTTGTTCTGACCCAGTGGAGAACTCTAAGTAAGGCAGAGGGCTCCTGAGATTGAATCTGTTTTCAAATGACAAAATTTTTGAAAATCTAATTAATATTAAGCAAAAGATGGCTGTATCCTTGAACAGAGTGGGAAACTTCCCAAGTTTTAATAAATATATTAATGAGTATTTATTGAATTAAAAAATGATTCTTTTAGTAGATATTTTCTGGACTATTTGATTTGGAATGATATTATTTAGATAAGTTTCCTTGTGAAATAGCATTTGGCTTTGAATTTATGCAATTTTTTTCTTTCTTCAAAGATAGGGCCAGATTTACTATGGCACAAATGAAGCTTAAGCTCCAGGATCCTTTCCTTGCATGGGCTCCCAAGAAAGCTGAGAGTTGCTAGAAGTTGTAGCAGTTGATGGGGAGGGAAGCCAGGTTGCAATCAGGAAGCCCTTAGATATAAGTATTTTTGCTAACTTATCTAGAGAGAAAGGGTTTAATCTCTCAGTCTCCAGGAGACTTGTGATTTGTTTTCTCATTTTAGTTTGAAACTTACATCTGTGACTAATTTTATAACGAAAAATTTGCATTCTTTCCACACAGAGGGCTCCCTCAATTGTATAAACCTTAGGCCCCACATAAATCCTTATCCACATCTGGTACAGATGGTTGTTGATTTTAATTATAAAAATATAACAGGTCTCCAGTATCTCATATGTACAAATTGAAAAAGGCATCCTCTCTGAACAGGATACATGACTCTAAAGGATACATGACTTGGAGGGCCCATGGGCCTGATGCCCTTCTGCAGGTTACAATATACATAATTTCATGGGGCAACCCTAAGGCTATTGCAAGGATTTAGAAAATGCAGAGAGGTTTATAAATAGAAACAAGGATTACTTACAATCCCACCTGAAAATAACCAGAGTTCACATTTTGATGTGGAATATTTTTATACATACATTTACACACATATGCATATGCAATTTTTATCACCTTTTTGCATAGTGTTATATATCAAGTATATAATGCATGTAGTGAAATACTCTTTGAAACATCATTTATAGTTGGCTGCACAGCAGTCCATCTAGGGCTATTCCTTTAGTTTATGTTCTAGTATTGATCATTAGGTTGGTACCTACTTTTTCTACCATAAATCACATTGCATGGAACATACCTATGCATAAATTTTGGTTCCAGCATCTGAATAGCTCCTTAGAACAGATTCCTAGAAGAGGAGTTCTTGGTCAAATGGTGTGAACTTTTATTTTAAAGCACAAAAGCCATGTTCTGAAATCATTTGTCTAAAATGTAATTCCTACACATGGACTACCACAACCTCATTATACTCCATGCCTCCATGACATGGTTTTAATAAAGGCAGCAGCCACTTATTCTGGTTGCCCCTTTTGTTTCTGATAAGCCCCTACAGTGTTGATTTGGTTATGTGGCTTTAGGCCAGAATAACAACTCACCCAAGACAATTTAATGTCTGACTTAAATTTTGCCAAACCACCTCATTTCTCCACCCTGGAATCAAGCAGACACTCTTGTCTGACAGAGTTATAAGTAACTCAGATCAAAGTATTGATCAGGAAGGGATATGTTGGTTTCCAGTGGGAGGATAAGGTTGGAGGAATCAATCTGTTATTGCCTCCATCAGCCATCTTACTGAAAAGCAATTGGGCTAATGATACCAACTTATAATTGTCGATTTATTTTAGCTAGAAAGTAAACAATAACTCATTTTGTTGTCATGGCATCTGTTAAGAGGGGACTGTCAAGGATAGCAGGTTCCAATTTGATGCTCTTCTCTTCTCATGTACTTTCTTTAAAAAAGAGAAACAGAAATGATTATTTTCTTAAATAGAAAGCAGAGAAAGCTCCTCATCTTCTCTTCCTGACCTCCAAGAACACATATTTTGGCATGTGGTTACCGTTCTGTTCTGATTACCTGATCTTTGCTAGTATCAGACTTGTATCTCTTCCGTGACTGTGTAGAACTAATCAGAGGCTAATCAGTGCCCTTGCTTTCATAAAGCAGAATCATAAAACCACAGGGAACCTAAACAGACCCTTGAAATCCTATAGTCCAGAGTTGTAAACCCAGAACCTCCAAACTGAGTCTGACCTATATACATGTTTAGTTTAGTTTGCCATGTTTCACATCTTAGAGATAATAACAGGTCATATTTATTGAGCACTTACTATGTGCATTTTCCTAGATGTTTTACATGTGCTATGTCATTTAACCTGATAATAATCTTATGAGGTGGATATTAGTATTATCTTTATTTTATAGGTTAAAAACAACAGCAACAAGGCATAGAGATGTTTTAAAAAATTGCTCAATATTGAAGTTAGGAAGAGGTAGACCTGGGATTTGAACCCAGATATTCTAGCTCCAGAGCCCACCTTCCTAACTGCTACAAGGAATTATTTGCCAACTTAAAAAAAAACCAAGAGATTTCACATAATCATGGAAGTCATGCTTTCTCTTGAACAATTGTAAGATGCTATGAGAATCCACTGGAGATGAGGAGTGTCCTTCCCTTTTGTTGGGATATTTGCTCTTTGGTTTGCCTTTCTTTAATCTGGTCTACTTCTTTCATTTGCAAAACAGCCTGACACCTACTGGCATTCATGACTCCTGCTCTAATTCAATGTATTTCAACTGCTATGATTTTGCCCCCCACCCCAGCCAGGGAACAATTAGCAATGTCTGGAGACATATTTGATGGTCACAAATGGAAGGGGGCAGGGCTACTGGTGTCTAGTGGGTAGAGGCCAGGGATGCTGCTAATTATCTAGAGAATTATCCAGTCCAAATATGAAGCTGAGGTTGAGAAGCCCTGATCTAATTCATCCTCTCCATTTTAAAGGTGAGAAAACTGAGACAGAAAGAACATACTTGGCTTGCTCTAGATCTCAACGCAAGGCAGTGTCAGGGGTGGAATGATAGTTCACATATCTCAATTCTCCCTGTCTCCTGGCTATGAGATCTGGAGAGCCTTGAGCAGATATTTGTATAAATGCTATCTTTCTAGTTGGCTTTGTTAAAACAAGAAAAATAGAACTAAATATTATAGTAGTTGTGAAAAATCTTTATTGTCTAGTCTAATGGATGGAAGATTTGCTAATTAAGAATCCTCTAATTAGCCTTAAGTGAAAAATTGTACGGCTTCAAAGCAGCTGCCAGAATTCAACTATAAATCACACCCTTTTCAAAGAATCTAAAATACTGTATTTATTATACAACATGCACATATTGGGTGGGAATCTTATTGCTTTTTCTTCCTAAAGAGTATGATGTACAAGGAAGAAGAAAGACACTTATAGTTTTGATTTAATTAATAAACAAGTCCAGGGAATCTCTATACTATGCCCTTGACTGTGGGTTATTTGATATTTGTAGTCTAGTGAGATAAGGTGGTAGTTTTAGATTAAATCTTTGAATTTTGCTTTGTGTAGAGTTTACTTGGACTGTTGCCAGGGCTCAATGAACATGTTTTGAGGCTGAGCATTTCTGAGATTTCTTAAAGACCTGAAGTGGGTTACACAGGCCTGTTGCCTCCATGATCAACCACAACACTTTTTGAGCGGCAGGCAGGAAGGCACAGAGTTGGGAGCTTTACACACATATAATGAATGGAATAATAGCTACAGATTCCTCTATGCAGGCACTGCTGAAATTGCTTTGTGTGAACTACCTTATTTAATCTCATTTAACCAGTATTGTCAGCACCAAACTCTGTAGATACACGAGAAAAACATATTATCCTACATAAGCAAAAGTTCAAGGCAGAACAGTCCAGGGTTGGTTAGTTTGGTGACTTATAAATGCCATCAAGGGTTCAGGTTCTTTCCATCATTTTGTCCTGCTCTTCTTAGGGTGGTTGGTTTGGTCCTCAGAAGAGAGAGCCCGAGGTTGCAACATGGCTGCTGCAGTTCTGGCTATCATATCCCGACACAGGATAATTTCCAGTGAAAGGAAAAAAAATCATTGCTTTCTCTGCATTTCATTTTTTGAAAAAAATTCAGTGTAGAAACCTTTTCAGAACCCCCCCCCCCAACAACATCTATACCGTCACAACTGATTGGCCAGAATTATGTTACTTATCCGTTCCTTAGCCACTAACTGGCAAGGGAAATGTAATAACCAGTATGGACACAGTGAAACATCAGACTGTGAGGAGTACGGTTAGCTGAACAAAACAGGGTTCTATTAACAGAAAGAAGAGGGAATGACTGAGAAGTAGTTAGGAAACCATCAGGGTCTCTTGGAAGCATTTTGAGTTGGGCTGAGTTTCTATTATTGCTGCCTTATCTCTGGGCATGATGTAAACCCTTGCCAAAGATTAAATGACCCAGTTGGAATTCTAAGGGGCTCAGGAGAATGCTAGTGTCCTCTTCTTGCAGAGAAAAAACAGAGAGGATGGGTTATTCCACCCCACTGTCATACCTAAGAATTGCAGCCCTGCAAGCTGGTTGTTGACAGGGGGTTTTGGGGACTCCTTGGTCTGCCCACTGGCAGTGACAGTTGGAAGGCAAATGGTGACTTCACAAGCTGATGCCAGGAAGGACTACGCTCACCCCCACCATGGGCTGATAGGTTTCCCCTCTCAGAACTAGAGGAAGGCCTGGGGCTTCCTCACCCTGCTTTGGTGATGAGTTTGCTCCTTTGAGATGTCCCATGAAGTTCATTTTCAACTGATTTTATCTGATTAACATTGGTGAGGAACCCAGTGCTGACAGCTGCACTCCTGCACTCTGCGATTAGCGCTTTCTCCTGGGATAATCTAGACTTCTGCACAGCAAATCAATGATTATACTGGCGGTACGTGAGTACTGGAGTTCCTGGTTCTGAATCCTAACTCTACCAACTGCTAGTTGAGAATCTGGTGGGTACTTAATTTCTCTAAACCCCAATCTCCCCAGCTACAAATGCCGATAGTGATAATAATAATAATACCTGTCTCTCAGCGTGATATTCCCTGGGTATATTAAATGAGAATAGAGTCGAACACATATTACATCTCAGTGAATAATAACTATTAACATGCATGCAAAAGTGTAGGGTATTTTATAGCCAACAAATTCAGACAAATACATTTCTTCTCATTCTGGCTAGTCCACTAAGCCTCAATTTTGTCCCTTGAAAAATTCCTATAAATGTTAAACATTACTTCTGTGACAATTAAATAAAATCGTGCACCCTAGGCTTAATTAAATATAACTAGCGCTACTAATATTCCAATTTTCAGTGACAAGACTGTGTAACTTCTGAGATTAAGTGTATGTGTTTTCCTGAGCTCTAGATTTGGAATTTTCCCTCTCCTTCCCCTCTCAGTATCATAGGAGGTCTCTCCCAGCCTCTAGAGATCCTGGGAGTTTGTTTCCACTTCTTATTTACAAACTAGCTGTCAGTTCCCTCCTCCCGCACCTTCAAAGCCTTGGGCCTAATAGGGATGCAAATGTCTCCCCTGGTAGCTAAGCATTGCTTCTGTCACCAAGAGAAGGTCCCTTGGCCATCCAGCGTGGGACAGTGAGCAAAAAGGCCCCCTCCCTGGGGCCCTCCATCTTTGTGGGAAGAAAACGATGATGATGTATGAGACAGCGATGCCTTTGGGGTTTAAGGAGGACATGACAGACGGGATAATATGGGAGGAAAATACTGTCTTGGTAATGGAGACTGATGGCCTCTGTTTGTCTTCCCGGTATTGTTAGGGCTAAGGCTGAGCCAGCCTTCACCAGAGGAACTTCATTGGGTGGCAGGTTCAGTATGTCAGCCACGCTGCCCTCAGTGGTAGGCTTCAACCCAGGCAGGGGTGATGAGAGAACCAAATGGGGGCCTGTGTGGGGGCGTTGAGGGGATGTCCTGATCCCTCCTTGGCTTTGACATGCGTGTTTGTCAAGAATGACAGTCCTAACTTGATTGACTCTTCTTGTTTTTTTTCTTTTTTTGCCTCCTCCTTAAACCTTTAACTGCTCTCTGCTCCCCTTCCCTCCCAAAACAACTAAGTGAAACTAAAATTCTAAAACTTAAAAAAAGGGCCCCAAATCCTAACCAAACCCCTCCCGCTCCCCCTTTAGGCCCCTACTTGGCTGCAGGAAAGAAAGCTTAAAGCTAGAGTAGGAATGTCATCTTTAGAAATCATCTTCTGGAGCAGTTTTATTAATTTCACTTCTCTGTGGTTACCACATGTTTGGGGAAGACAATTGATTTCACAGATCTGTGTGGGAAGCTGAAGATCTGGCTCTGAGGCAGCAGCGAAAACCTACCGCAAGAACAGCCTCACTAATTGACATACAGCAAAGACATTCTTTAAGGAGACTTTTCTCTTAGTGACTGCTTTGTTAAAATGTAATTTTTAATTCAATTATATATTTTTAAAGAGAGGCCCAATTTTTGTCTCCCTCTACCCATGTACTCCTCCCAACCCCCTCCCCAAGAAATCTACTTAGCAAATTAAAAGGTAAACTGGACCAAGCGTGAAGTCAGAGTTTTGGCTTCGAAGACAATGCCAATGGCTACCAGAGTGTCCAGGGCTAGAGCTCCAACAGAAATGAACCCTTACTGCCTGGGAAGGAGCCGGTGCTTTTGTTACCGTTCCTGTTTCACACATCTCCAGTTGAGGCGTTTCTGGTCTGAGCCAAGTCTCAGCAAGGTAGGGAGAGGTAGGTGGTGCTGGTCAGTCCGTGAGCCCTCCTGAAATTGGCACAAGCCCACCTACAGCCACGGAATTACTGTCAGAGAACTTCCTGGTACTTCTTCAGGGGGAGGAGATTCTACTGTTGGATGCGTTGAGATGTCAGCTTGAATGACTGCATCATCCAGATAGAAATCAATTCTGATTCTAAATAAATAATAGACCAAGCTGAAAAAAAATCTCAATCACTAGATCTGTGGGTGGTGGTGGGTGCGTAGCTGCTGTTTTAGAACTTTAAATGTGGGTTCCTTGGCATTAGCTTTATTTAAAATAGGAGTGGTAGCTCTTCACGCCCTCTGAAAAGTTAATAGCCCACCTTACAGGAGATGGTAGCCCGCAGTGTTTTTATGTTACTAATTATACTGCCCTTGTGGGAGGAGACAGGGTGCTTTAGAGAACAGCACAGAAGATGGGGTTCCTCCCCAAACAGCTTCCATGATGACTTGAGGCAGATAAGAGGTTGATTAGCAGATATTTCGAGGCCAGACGTGAAATAGACCTGTGCCTTAGGTCCTTGCCCAAACATCCAAGAAATCCCTGAACTGGTCACTCTGGCATTGCTGGAAGCCAGCTGTGGTTACCGCACTCCTTCACTCTGTCTTTTAATTTGCTTTGTCCTCTAGTCCTTTGTTCAGGGCAAGCAGGTTCAAACTGAGCTGGGAGTGGCTGGGAAGGAGACTTTTCCTCACTATCATGGTTCTGCCCCGAAGTTTCCCTGGGTAGCATGAAAATGCCAAAGTAGATCAAGTAGCATGGCCAGGCTGGTCCTGGACATGGACCCTGAATAACCGGCTCTGTTGAAGTTATGGGGAGGGAAGGAGGCGCCAGAGAAGGCTGGGCGTGGGTGGGAGGATGTTCCAAGTTCAGACGATGACAAGAAAGCTGCTGTGGGCCCATCCTGAGGCTCCCAGGGCGAGGAATCGAATCTCACTGTTGTTTCTGACCTTCTCTGTGACCTTGGCTGAGATCAAAACTCACTGCTTTGCAAAACTCACCCCAGAAAAATGGGAGTTACATTATATCAGCCTGCCAAAGAAGGGTATTATTTCAAACACTAAAGCATTACATTAAAAAAAAAAAAGAAAAGAAAAGAAAGTAGACCCAGGGGAAGGAAGGAAAATGGGGGCTGTGAGTGGAGAGGAAGTGACACGTTTCGTGAAATCGGAACTTTTAAGATTGTTTTGGGCACAGTTTCAAGAGGAAGTGCCGTTTATTAAGACAAACAATCACTAATCTAATCTCTATCAGGAGACATATCTGAGTTCAAGCACACATTTTTTAGACTCTTCTGGATTTTGGATTTTCAATTGAATGCTGTAACATGAGTATAAAATCTGCTGGAAGAAAAACAATTTAAGGAAGAATTTAAATTGATTTCTTTCTTTTTGATTTCTGTTACATGTAATGAAATTGGAGAAAAAAGGTGAGCAGACTAATTGTTTTGGACTTCTGCCTATAGCCCCCTTCCCAAATTAACTAGTTAATCTTCCCTTAACTAAGTCCTCCTTCTTTGAAGGCTCCCCCATGCCTCTGCTTTGGCTGGCTGCCCTTCTCCAGGCTCCTGAGGTCCCCTGGGCTCACCTACATCCTGAAGACATCACACCAGACTGAAACGCCTGGGATACTTGTCTGTTTTCTTTACTAAATTGGCTTCTTGAAGACTGGAAACACCTGGCCCATGTTAGATGCTCAGTAAGAGGCCAAAGTTGACTATAGATGAAAATTAGAGAAATAAGGATTATTCCTATACTGGTTTACTATCTCACAGTTTCCATGGGTCAGAAGTCTGGGCACAGACTTGCTGAGTCATCTTCTCAAAGTCTACTCAGAAGGCTCCATTCAGGTATTGGTCTGGGCTGAAATTTCCTCTGGAGGCTCTGGAGAATGACTCTCTTCCAAGCTCACTCAAATTGTTGGAAGAATTCATCTTCCTATGATTGTATAACTGAGGGCCCCTGCTTCTTACTGACTGCTGGCTATAAACTACTCTTAAGTTCTAGGAGCCACCAGCAAGTCGTGGGTTGGATGTTTGCCTCTTCAAGGCCAGCAGGGGAATCTCTCTCATTCCAGTCGGCTAAAAGTGAGTTTCATAACGTCATCAAGGGAGCCATATCCCATTACCTTTGCCATATGCTACTTGTTAAAAGCATTTCTCAGGTCTTGGCCACACTTAGGGGGCTGAGATTAGACAATTTCCATCCAAGACCTTCTTGCCAGTAGAAGCCTTAGAGTCATGCACTTTCGCTATAGATGTCTTCTCTCCTGTCCCCCTAACTGGTTCCGCTTCATCCGCTTCCTGCCACTTTTTAAATGGCATATGTACCCAAGTTCAAAAATCTTTGAAGTACCAAAAGATAATTCCATCTTCTTCTTCTCTTTTTAAATGAGGCCAGCTGATCTTTTTCCAAGGGCATAAATCACTGTGGGGAGGGAGCCACATTAGGTATGTCCTCCTCATTCTCTATGTGTTATCATATGCACTTTCATGCCTCAATGTCCAATTGTACCTTTTCTTATTGAGAGTAGCTTAATATTTCTAGTCTGTGCTCCATCATCTGAAACAGTTGCTTGTTCAGAAAATAAATATAGCAATCTAATATTTCTCAAATCATGTGCAATGTAAAAGTCTACGTGTCAGTTGTTTAGCTATTGGTTCTCAGCTTCAGATCTGCCCTTCTCTACTCTCTTTGCTGGAAGTCTGCAATCTATATTTCTTCTTTGTTTGTTGGCTTCATGTCCTTATATAAGGGACAGGAAGAGGAGATAGGGGATTTGTTCCTTCTTCTTCTTCTTTTTTTTTTTTTTTTGAGTTGGAGTCTCACTCTGTCGCCCAGACTGGAGTGCAGTGGCACATTCACCGCCATCCCAGCATCAACCTGCTGGACTCAGGTGATCCTCCCACCTCAGCCTTCCAAGTAGCCAGAACTACAGGCATGTCCTACCACGCCCAGCTAATTTTTTTTTTTTTAATTGTGGAGACGAGGTCTCACCAAGTTGCCTGGGCTGGTCTCAAACCCTCGGGCTCAGGCAATCCACTTGCCTTGACCTCCCAAAGTGCTGGGATTACAGGCTAAGTCACCAAGCCTGACCTGTTCCTTCTTCTTTAGCTGCTCGTGTCAGCATCACCCCAACAATGGGCCTTCACCCCAGCAATGGGGGGTGGATTCCAGTTCACCTTCTCCTGGCACTTTCAGATGCAACCGTCAGAGAGCAGCTCAAGCTAGTCAGTACTCCTTCAGTGGAGGTCTGTGTCGTGGCTCCATGGGACCCTCTGCTAAGCTTGTAGGTTCTGATAAGCCCAACCCAATTTTTTTCTTTGTTCTCCCTGGTAGTGGTAGATACTTCCTGCAACTATTACCTTGGTGTTAGCTCAGTGTTCTTATTTTGCTTTTTCAGTTCTCCAACATTTATTCAACAAACACCCCTATATTATATTTTCTCTGTTAAAAAACCTAGTAAGGTTAGTTTTCCTGACTGGACCCTGACTGATGCAATACTATATTTTTCCTCCAAGTTGCCAAGAAACTATATGGTTTCAGTAATGACTATTGGAATTGTATACATGAAAAGAGTTGATGTTTAGCATACCCATCTCTGATTTCCAAATATTAGAATATTGGGCTTGTAGTTGACTTTGCCACTCTATTCAAGTCTTCCTGGGTAAGTAGTAATAGACATAAATAGGAACATGGGATGATTCATACATTTACTCCCCAAATTGGTGAATTACGAGTAAAGACACTCCAGCCCTTGAGAAGTCCAAATATAGAAATCAGTAAAGCTATTTGTAAAGTTATGAGATAGACCCAGATATCTCCACTTTACAGATGAGATAATAGGAAGATCAATTTCCATCCACGGCCTTCTTGCAGTAGAAGCCTTAGAGTCATGCACTTTCACTATAGACATCTTCTCTCCTGTCCCCTGAACTGGTTCCACTTCCTGCATCCTCTTCCTGCCACTTTTTAAATGGCATCTGTACCCAAGTTCAAAAATCTTTGAAGTACCGAAAGTAACTCCATCTTCTCTTTCTCTTTTAAATTAGGTCAGCTGATCTTCCTCTAAAGTGCTTACCCCATTTGTCCCCTTCATTTGTTTTCTATAGTCCCTGGGCTTGCTTAGGTCCTCAGTATCTCTTGCCCAGGTCATTAAAATAGCCAAAGAGCCTTCTGATTGGTCTCTTTACTGCTATCCATTTGGCACACTGCTGTCAGAAGAATGTATCTAAAATACAACTCAGAGCATATTACTCCTCTCCTCAAAAACCTTTGGTGATTCCCTTACACCCCTAGTGTAACATTCAAATATCTTATC
Source organism: Tarsius wallacei (assembly GCA_963574415.1). Lineage (NCBI taxonomy): Eukaryota > Metazoa > Chordata > Mammalia > Primates > Tarsiidae > Tarsius > Tarsius wallacei. The sequence goes on from CAUYQG010251970.1 coordinate 73,176, forward strand.
TGGGAAGGTTAAACTTCCTTCGAAATTTTGTCTCAGTCTGTTTCCAAGCTTGCTTCTTGTTTCTTCTTGTTAGATATCCTTCATGCCAAACACACCTGTCTGTGACCTGTAGGACTCGGCTGACACTGTCCTTCCTCTTGCTGAAACTGACTCACTTTCTTATCATGGACTGTCCCTCCCAACCCATCTCCTCTCCCTGAAATCCCATTCATCCTCTAAGGCCCAGCTCAAATTCCACCTCTTCCATCCATCATTTTTTGATTCTCCCAAAGGGAATAATCTCTTTTTTCTACTTTCTGTAGTGAGTGTGCAAGGAAAATACAGATGCTGATAAGAACTACAAGAGTAGAACAGCTAACATGGCACGATGTCCTGTGCTATTCCCTGTGTTTTGTATGGCAGGCAATAGATCACCAATTTGCTGAAGTTCCTGAATTCACAGCTTTTGCCACCAAATTATTTTGCCATATTATTTGGTCCTAGATTTTATTTTATTTTTTGGTTATCTATCAAGCATGCACCTGTGTTCTATGTAATGTAAGTGGGGGTGGGGGGCGTTTCTAAAATGTTTAGCATAAATTAATTCCTGTTTTCCTTCTGTTATAGTTTGAGAGATGATCTTTATTTGATACTAGCTCCTGAAGTCTTTGCTTTAAAGAGTCACAAATGAGCACTTAAATTCAAGAGCACTTTCAATTTGTAAAGAAATTGTGGTGAATCCTCACCATGCAAATAATTCTTCTGAATGTCTGCTAGCGATCTCTGTGTTTTCTAAGCTGGTATTTTTGTTTATTGGCATTTTTTTTTTAAAGCAGGGCATTGCCTAATACACAATGAGGGATGCATGTCTATTTGGGAGAATTGAATGCAGCTGGGGTTGGGGTGGGAATTATTCAAAAGCTACTCAAAAGACTTATTAAACAAAAAGTCAGGAGCATAGATTCAAGGTCACAAGTTAGAACCTTGGGGTCAGAAGGAACTCGATTCTCTTGGAAATAATAAAGCTGACCTTTTAGGAGGGCGGCTTTGTGAAGATGGCCACATAGATAGCACTCTGGATTCACATGCAGAGGGAGAGACTTTTTTTTGGCAAATGCATTCAGTTGCCTTTTGCTCTGACTTTAGATCTGCGAGAGTTATGGGAACCACTCCCGGATTTGGGATTGCTTTCAAAGCACCAAGGGTTTCTTATGCAGCTTCACTTCCGGGTGGCTATTTCGTATTCCTGAGAGGGGCCCAGGGAACAGAGATGGAAGTGTCTAAAATGCGGGGGAGGAGGAGGAAGTTCAGGAAGAGGCTAGGGCAACCAGGCTTCTTGTCAAACAACTGGAGGAGGCATAGGGGAAAAGGCCATTTCATGCTTCTCTTTCTCTTTCCTGGACACTTTGTCTAGGAGCCACTTCTATGACCCTTGATGAAAGGTGACCACTTTAATGAGACGTTCTTTCTTTGTGCATAGAGGCCCATAAATGGCCTGTCCCCAGTGGGTCCTGAGCTGGAAGGATTTCCTGCACCGATCATGGAGTCCTGTTGCTCTCTTCCCACTGTGCTGGCTTCAGTTAGAGTTGTTCTGGGGTCATAGAATAGTGCAGTGAACTGGTCACCATGGGATTGTTCCCTTCTTGCAAGTCTTATTGTAACCAGTGTCTTGATTGACTCTATTCCACTGGACTGGGTAGACATAGAAAACTGAACCTGCACTGGCAACTTCTCTGCCCTGGCCCCACAGCTATTCCACGTTGGGCCTGGGGATGTCAGGGATACTGATCTTCTGGACAACACTGGGAAGGGTGTAAATACTCTAAACCTTTCTATTGTGATCCCACATGTAGGCTGAGCAGGTAGTCACCTCTACCAAAAAAATGCAGAAAGATATGGCAACTGTAAAATTTATACGAAATTTATAAAATTTAAGTGACATGAGGTCACTTCTGAGAGTGAAAAGGGGCACACGATAGTCATGTTTGGGCAATAGGCAAGAACTGGGGCTGTCCCAAGGAAATCTGGAATCGTCCTACTAAAAGGCAACTTGGTCTCTACTCAATCAGTAAACGTTTCCTAAGTACCTCTATGACAGGCCTCGTTCCTTTTCATAGTTTGGGACAGCCATGTCAACAGGTAATGGCAAGATAGAGTCAAGTGTATAATGGAAGCAGGGGCAACAGCAATGGAAGGAGGTCGAGGTTACTCTCTGGGTGGGGCAGGGATGGGGATGGGGGTACCAGGGAAGGCTTCTAGAAAGAGAGAACTGCCAGCATAAAAGTCACAAGTACCTGAAAATATGCAGCACGTTTTAGGGCTTGTAAGAAGACTGACATTGATGGAGAGCGAAGTGTGAAGCAGGAGTGTCAGGCGAAAAAGGCCAGCTGAATCCAGGTCATGAGCAGCCCGTAGGCCATGCCAACCAGCTCGGGTGTAGTTGCTTAAAGCAGGATGGCAAACTATGGCCCTTAGTCCAAATCCTGTCTGCTATCTGTTTTTGTGAATTCAGTTATAATGGCATACAGCCAAGCTTATTGATTATGTATCATCTGTGGCTGCTTTCACACCACAACTACAGGGTTGAGTAGCTGCAATACAAGCTAACTATAGGGCCAGCAAAGTCTAAAATATCCATGATCTGTTTCTTTTTTTCTTTTTTTCTTTATTTTATTTAAGATGTGGGGTACAATTCAGGATTATATACGTAAGTGGTCATCGTACAAGTGAAGTTTGGGCCTCCCATTGGTCCTCACTTAACCTGGTTTGGGATCAAGACCCTTATTAGTGTTATGTTCTGCCCCCCCACCCCCACTCCCCAGCAGTGTCCCACTACTGCCAATCCCTTTCTTATAGTATCAAGCTCTGGCTAAGGGCCATGGTAGAACCATTGAAGGATTTTAAATAATGCAGTAACTTATCTCTGAATTAGAAAGATCTCACCACATGAGATAGAGGATAGACTGGGGTAAGAAGCAAGGTGAGAGGACACTGTAATAGGCTTTGATTCATACAACCCACCCAACTGAGGGCCCACTGTATGCCAGACACTGTGCCTGGGTGGGATGCAGAGAGGAAGACACCATCCACTCCTATGACAACTGCAAACCAGACAAGTAAAGGTAAGTGCCTGGACCAGGGCAGTAGAAAAGGGGATGGATGGGAGGGAATGTGCCAGAGGGAGGTTTAGAGAGGTAGAGTGAGAGATTCTGGGGCTCCAGGTTTGGAGTCAGATGGTTGATGACATCCTTTCCTGAGACGGGGACACTGGTGGAGAAGCAGGTTTCCTTCCATTTCACTCCCTCTTGGCCTCTCTGAACTCACTGTTTGCTCTTTGAGATGAAGTTCTTAAAAGCTTTCTAGAGAGGTAGGTATTTTCCTGGATTCAGATTTATCTGAGATAGATGTCTGAACAAAAGTTAATTTAACCAAGTACTGAAACAGGGACCAGCTGGAGAGAGCTGGGGCTGAAAGGAATTTCAGCCACTGCTGAAACTGTGACCTGGCATTAACATGGCAGGAGTACAGATGGGGAGGAGGAGGAATAAACACTCTAGTTTTCACTCCTGCCTTCTGATCTGCTGGTGCTGCCCATTGCCTGTTCCCAGTCAGATCCCCTGAGCAAAGGAGCCAGCGGAATGCATTGAATAGGGTCATACTCATGGCACACAGAGCCTGGAAGGGAAGAGCCTTTTAGTTTTGCAGAACTTGGGGCTGGCCACACTTGCACTATTGAATTGTCCATAGGATTACTGAAGTACTTGGACAAACATGTCATTATGGAGCTAGATAAATATTTATTGTTTGTATGTTCTTATAAGTGGTTCTGGAGCTCCTAACTAGTGCCAGGCACTTTACTGAGAGTTATGTACAAAGATGGCTAAAAGGTCTTGCAAAGACAATGCCATATGTGGGCATCCCTGTACACAAATTTTTGTGGGTATTCCACTAGTACAGATTGCTAGAAGTGGTATCCTGGGCAAGGGGAATTCACAATTCATGCTTAGTTTAGAATAGACACTGACAAATCAACTTTTTGAAACAGCTCATATACACACTATCAGTATCTGGGCATGCCCATTTTGCCACACCTTCTCCTAGTCACTGGTGAGGTTAAGCATCTTTGTATATGTTCAGTTCTTTGTCATTTTTCGTTTGTAAAACATAGTAGTTTAGAGCTTGGTATCTGAAGTCAGACTGCTGGGTGGATTCAAACCCTGTCTTTGCACACTTATGATCGGTGTGATCTCGAGCAAGTCATTTAACCGCTCAGTACTCCCATTCTTCACATGTAGCATGAGGCTCATGTTGTTATTTACCCTTTGGGGTTTTGCAGATAAAGTGCTTAGTGCCTGGCACAGGGTGGGCTTGATGTAAGAACTGCCTTTTGTAATATTTGCCCACATATTTTGACTATTTTTCTTTCCTGGCAATATTGAAGAAATACAACTACTGTTAAGGACCACCAGGCAGAAGAGAGCCTGTTTCTGTGTCTCTCATTCTGTTTCTGGTTCCTATGGCATGACTCTGTATTGAGATGATGACACTTTACTTTCCTACCTGGACTACAAGGGTGTGTGTTGATGGGCAGAGGGTCATTTGAGTACCTTGGTTCTCTTAGCATCTTTGGGATCCTGCACTGTTGGGATTTGACCAGAGGTTATTCCAGTGCCAGTTTGTCCCAGGGAGCAACAGCTGACTCCTTGTGCATTCCCTGCAAGCCTGGAGGTCCTTGAGTTTGGCAGCCACCAGGTGGAACAGCTGGGAGCTCTGGGCTTGCAGGAGGTCAGGTGCTCTGTGCTCTCCTTTGCAGCGGGCTGAGGGCTGTGGTTGTGGCTGCCTGAGCTATTGCTGCCGTTGGGGAGATCACACGCCCACAAGGGGAATGCCTCAAGTGAATGAAAAAAAATTAAGAGAGAAAGAAAAAAGTCGCTTCCTTTATAGGTCAGCCTTACAATTATGCAACTCTGACTGTACATTTTAAGACTTTCCGTGCAAGTGAAGGTCACCTTAAGATAGACTGAAAAGCATGTATCATAGCCACAGGAAAGTTCAAGGGTGTGAATGTGTTTAAGGCATTACTTGGTGATAAATGTGTGTGTAGGTTTCCTATAGTGAGACCGAGGCTTAGGTAGGCAATGGAAGGAAGTCGCCACCAGGCTGCCAGCACAAACTGCATCAGCACCAGCACTGGCAACACCAGCACCGTCTTTTATTGGTGCCTGCTGCGTGTCAAGAATTGTCCAATGTGTTAGCATTATTCTCATACTAATAACACAGAAAGAAAGATATTATTGATCCAATTTTATTGTTGAGGAAATTGAAATCAGAAAGTTTAACTGCCAAAAGCAAGATCCATCAGCTAGAAAGTAGCAAGTCTCATTTTGAAAACAGATCTTTCTGACGTCAAAGCTCATGTTCTGTTCACTGCCCGATGCATAGAGTTGCAGAATTTAGATTTCGAAAGGACTTTATAATTCACAATTTCTCTGTGCCTAAAATTGCAAAGTTAGTGGCAACAATGGAAATAGAATCTTCTACCTCCTATTCAAATGCAGGCACACCTTGTTTTATTGCACTCTGCTTTATTGTGCTTCGCAGACATGTGTCGAGCAAGTCTACAGGTGTCATTTTTTCGAATAGCGTGTGCTTGCTTCATGTCTCTGTGTCACATTTTGGTAATTCCTGAAATATTTCAAACTTTTTCATTATTAGTATATCTGTTGTGGTGATTTGTGATCAGTGATCTTTTATGTTACTATTATAATTGTTTGGGGGCACCAGAAGCCCTTCCCATACAAAATGGTGAACTTGATTGATAAGCGTTGTGTGTGTTCTGACTGCCCTAGCCACTGATTCTTCCCTGACTCCCACTTCTTGGGCCTTCCTATTTCCTGAGACATAATAATACTGAAATTAGGTCAATTAATAACCCTACAATGGCTTCTAAGTATTCAAGTGGAACGAAGGGTCACATGTCTCTCACTTGAAATTAAAAGCTAGAAATGATTAAGCTTAGTGAGGAGGACACGTTGAAAGTCGAGATAGGCCAAAAGCTTGGCCTCTTGTCCCAACCAGTTAGAGAAGTCATGAATGCAAAGAAAAAGTTATTGAAGAAAATTGAAAGTGCTACTCCGGTGAACACACAAATGGTAAGAAAGCAAAACAGTCTTATTGTTGATATAGTAAAAGTTTAAGGGGTCTGGTGGTCAGACCGGTCACAATACTCCCTTAAGTCAAAGCCTAGTCCAGAGCAAGACCCTGACTGTCTTTAATTCTATGAAGGCTGAGAAAGGTGAGGAGGTCGCAGAAGAAAATTTGAAGCTAGCAGATGTTGATTCATGAGGTTTAAAGAAAGAAACCGTCTCTATAACATAAAGAACAAGGCAAAGCGATAAGTTCTGATGTAGAAGCTGCAGCAAATTACCCAGAAGATCTAGCCAAGACCATTGATGAAGGTGGCTACACTAAACAATAGATTTTTCAATGTACACAAAATAGCCTTCGATCAGAAGAACATGCTATTTAGGATTTTCATAGCTAAAGAAGAAAATTCAATGCCTGACTTCAGAGCTTCAAAGGACAGGCTAATTCTCTTGTTCGGAGTTAATGCAGCTGGTAACTTTAAGTTGAAGCCAATGCTCATTTACCATTCTGAAAATTCTAGGGCCATTAAGAATTATGCTGGCTGGCTGGGTGCGGGATTTAAGCCTGTAATCCCAACATTTTGGGAGGCCAAGGGGAGAGTATTGCCTGAGCCCATGGGTTCGATACCAGCCTGGACAACTTCACAAGACCTCATCTCTACAATAAATCAAAAATATTAGCTGGGCATGGTAGTGCATGCCTATAGTTCCAGCTGCTTGGAAGGTTGAGGCAGAAGGATCGCCTGAGGTCAGTAGGTCAATGCTGGGGTGACTGTGAGCATGCCACTGCACTCTAGCCTGGGCAACGGAGTGTGACTTTAACTCAAAAAAAAAAAAAAATTATGCTGGCCAAGCATGGAGGCTCATGTTTATAATTCCAGCAGCACTTTGGGAGGCTGAGGCAGGCAGATTGCTTGAGCCTAGGAGTTTGAGAACAGGCTGGCAAAATAACAAAACCTCATCTCTGCAAAAATAAAAATAAAAAATTAATTTGGCAGGGTGGCATGTGCCTATAGTCCCAGCTACTCAGGATGCTGAGGTAGAAGGGTTGCCTGAGCCTAGGAGGTCAAAGCTGCCATGAGCTGTGATCATTGTAATCATGCCACTGTTCTCCAGTTTGGGTGTCAGAGTGAGATCCCAACTCAAATATATACATATGTGCTAAATCTACTCTTCCTGTGTTCTATACATGGAACAACAAAACCTGGATGACAGCATATCTGTTTGCAGCATGATTTACTGAATATTTTAGGCCCACTGTTGAGACCTACTGCTCAGAAATGAAGATTTATTTCAAAGCATTGCTACTCATTGACAATGCAACTGGTCACCCAAGAGCTCTGATAGTGATGTACAAGGAGATTCATGTTGTATTTGTGTGTGTTAATATTCTTTGTGAAAGTGTTGTAGTTACTTCCAAATACATAAATAGATCAATAAATAGATAAGGGATAAATGAGTGTGGTGTTAGGTCATACACAGTTTCCTGTGTATAGAAGACTATTTTATGATAAAGAAGGAAATGCATGATACAGTATATTGTTCCATGAACAAAGTTTCAAAACAATATTCGTTCTATAGCCCATGGATTAGTTTTTACTTTCAAACCTTATTATTTAAGAAATAAATTTCATAAGTCTATAGCTGCCATAGATAGTGATTCCTCTGATGTATATTGAAAACCTTCTGGAAAGGATTCACCATTTTAAACACTTACCAAATGCCCTTGCTAGACTCTGGGCAAGTAAAAAATGGAGTGAAAGATGCCACTCTCATGAAGCTAACAGTCTAGTAGGGAACATCATCACTAGAAAAGTAATTGCATGACCAATTAATTCATCAGTTTGTTAAATCCAATGAGGGAACTGTGTAGCATCTATGGGCAGAAAACAACTGAGGGGCTTAATCTAGTCTGGGAAGTGTTGGAAGGCCTCCTGGAGGAAGCTGTATTTTGGCTGAGAATTGTGAGATAGCATGAATTAGCTGGTGACTAGAGGCGAGGAGGGGACTCAGGCAAAATAAGCACCATGTTCTGAGGCCATAATCCCTCCAGCTGCAACGTGGCAAAGGATTTGGAGGAGAGTCTAAGAGGTTGTGATGAGCCTGGCTGGACAAATACAACCATGGAGATGTCCATCACAGAATTATTTCACAAGGGTGAAAAACTGAACAACAAAACAGAACAAAACAAAAACACTAAATGTCTAGATATAAAGTACTGGTTAAATAAATTATGGTATATCCATGCAAAGGAATAAAGGTCATACACAGCTTCTTGTATATAGAAGACTATTTTATGACAAAGAAAGAAATGCATGATACAGCATGTTGTTTCATGAACAAAAGTTTCAAAACTGTATACCCTATGAAATCCTATTTTTTATTCAAGAAGAATAGTATGTATAGACACAGGAGCATCTGGAAGCAGATATGCCAATGCGTTAACAGTGGTTATTTCTGGGTGGTGGATAACAAGATTTTCCATTTTCTTCTCCCTTGTTTATCCACACGTTTACAATGACCGTACACATGCAAATACACATACTGGTTTGTGACTTTTGTAACAATAACTTTTTTCTCTTAAGGTTGGGAGTTAGATGTAGGAGTCGAGTGCAGAGACCCTGGGGCTGGGCAGATGGGTTTGGCTCTACTGCTCTTAACCCTGGGACTCTAGAGACATTCCTGTGAGCCTAACTTGCTTATCTGCAAAACATATTGTGGTTGTTGTGAGGATTAAATGATATAATCCCTCGAAAGCGTTTAGCACAGACTGCCCCGTTAGTAATAGCTCCACAATGTTTGCTAGTAATATTGAAAAGAAATGTAACAATGTTTACAGACATTTACCCCAGAAGTGACTCTTCTGACTGCTTGGTTTTTGTATGTAGGACCGTGTCAAAGGACGAAGGCTGCATTCTGCAGTTGTGGTTACTCACATTGTACCTGCGTGGCCGGCAGGGAGGGGTGAGGGAGAGTGCCCAGCAGCAGTTTGGGGATGATAGACAAAAGATTTTCAGGGCAAACTCCGAAATTGGTGGGTCCCTCCACAGCCTACACCCTTTTCCTCTCCCTCCCCCCTCTTCCTCCCACCCTTTGCTCTCACCTTCCTCCCACCACCTCTTTGCTGTTTTCTATTCTAAACTGTAAATTCTTCTGAGGCCAGAGACCATGCATAAGACAGCTGTCTGTCAGTTCCTCCATATGAAGCTCCTGCTACTGTGCTTTGTGCACAGCTGTCCCCTTGGCTGTTACAAGCAGGGAAACCTATTAGAGACTCTCCATTGGGTGAAGCATTAGGGAAGAGTGGCAGTGAAATGGATGGAAGAGAAACACAGATGTAAGACGTATTTAGAAGGAAAATGAAAGGCTTTGGTGCAGGATGAAGGCAGCACAAACTTTGAAGTCAAACAGATCTGAGTTGCAATCTCAACTTTCTTTTCTCTCTCTCTCTCTCCCTCTCTCTCTCTCTCTCTCTCTCTCTCTCTCTTTCTTTTTTGACAGGGTCCAGTTGCCCAGACTGGAGTGCACTGGCATGTTCATAGATCATTGCAGCTTCAATATTCTGGACTCAAGTGATCCTCCTGCTTCAGTCTCCCGAGTAGCTGGAAGTACAGGTGCATTCCACCACACTCAGCTACTTTTTTTTTTTTTTTTTTTACTTTTTCTAGAGACTTTCTCTATGTTGCCCAGGCTGATCTTGAACTCCTGGCCTCAAGCAGTCCTCTCGCTTCAGTCTCCCAAAGTGCTGGGATTACAGAGCCACCATGCCAGACCCAGCTCTACTTTCTAGAGCTACTTTTAGCTTTGCTTTCAGGTGAATTCTTTAGCTCTTCTCTTTCCCCCCCATTTAAAATGGAGACAATATTGTTATTTCCTTGCTTGTTGTGAAGAATAAGTGAGGTAAGCAATGAAAATAACCAGCATGGGGCCTGGCATCCTCTTAGGTTAGTTTTCATTTCTTCCTTGAGAGCATGGTTGATGGGAGGATGGTGAAAACTAGGGAAGCAGCGACCCAGCTTATTTTTGTGGGTGAAGATGAGTTTGATTGGAGCATGTTGACTTTGAGGTAATATTAAGACAGTCAATTGGAAATATCCACCTGGCAACTGAAATGAAGGCTAGGTGCTAGTTTTTAACCCATTTTCTGAGTTTATACCCATTGTCATGGGAGTATTAGGAGGCGATGATAGCTTGGAAGGAGAGAGTACAGAGGAGAAGAAGAAAAAGCTCTGAGTTCAAGGTTGTAAATGGGATAGTTTCAGCATTATACAGGCAATTAATGAATGAATTAGATGAAGGTTGAAGTCACTAGAGTTAAGGAGGTCAAGAAACTAAAACTTATACTTGTTTTTGTCGCAAGGAAAAAATTATTGAGACCCCTTACATCATCCAGTAAAAATTCTGCTCTTGCCCAGCTTCTCTGCCTTTGCGTCTCTGAACACACCTGGCCACATTTTCTGTCTATGTGTTACTACAGTCTTCCAGAAAACTCTATCAGGATTCTGGCCATCCTTTCAAGTCCAGTACTGGTTCTACCGCCATGAATACTTTCTCTCCTCTCCAGCTTACAATGATATACCTCTCCTGCTTCTGAACTCCTAAAGCATTTCTTGACTACTGCTTTTTTTCCTTAAACATTTATTATTTCTTTAAAGTTAACTGATTTTTATTTTAATAGCTTTAGGAAGTACAAATAGTTTTTGCTTATGTAGATGCATTCTATAGTGTCAAAGAAGTCTGGGCCTTAAGTGTACTCATCATCCCCACCTGTGCACATTGTATCTGATAGGTGATTTTTTCATCCCTTCTCACCTCCCTTTCTGGATCATCAATGTCCGCTATACTATTCTCTATGCCTCTACAGATCCTTAATTTAGCTCCCATTAAGCAATTTTTCTTTATGGCCAGGATGAGAAGTGAATTTCAGCCCACATGCCAACACTGGCCAACTTCCTGTGGCTTCCCAGAGAAAAATTCTGAGTCATTTTTCAGATTCAGTGGGAAGACATGCTTGATAGGCATGTCATCAAGGGCACTGGTGTGAGGAGGGTGACATTGTGCTAATTATTTGCTAACCATAATGAATGACTATTCAGTTTGAGTTCCTCAAAAGAAGATACTGAGACAAAGGCTTGAGTGCAGGTAGTTTATTTGGGAAGAGATTCTTAGAACCACAGATGACAAAGTGGAGATGATGAGACAGGAAAGGAAGAAAAGTCATTAAAGTGTGTGTTAAGATGTGGGTTACCACTGGATATAACCATTCCAAAGATGCTGGGGAGCTATGTGCAGTATACCTCAGAGACCTCACTGAAGCTCCACACTGTTCTTCCCCATGGGTTGGAGTGACCTCCAGCAATACCAGAGTCACTGTCGGGCAGGGAACAAGAGTGGTGCAGATGCCTGAGTGAGAAGCCACTAGCGTGCTGGAGAGGCCTCTGGAGGTGAACTCAAGTGAATACAGGGCGGGGCACCTACAAGTTTGTGGCAATATCCTTATTATACTGTCTTTCACCTTTTTTCTTCTGATTTCTGCTAGTTTCTTGGCAGCAAGCCCCAGGAAGAGCATATGGCACAATGCCTTGCAGCTAACAAGTGTTCAGTCAACATAAGGTAAATGATTATTGTCTTGCCTATAAAGAGAGAGAAGAGGGAGAAAGATTAGATTCATGAATTGAGGTTTCTTGTTTAAAGCCCAAGATTGGGCTGACTGTGGTGAAGCCCCGCTATTTGGCCAAAGCAGCACACTCCTAATCTAGATTACTTTCATCACACAGGTATCACCTAGGTCAGAGAGTGAGAGAGACAGCATGTTCTCAGGAAAACAAATTCTGAGAAAAAGTGGGAGATGACTTAATGAAGGCACTTGAGTGCAGGGCTGCACACACCCACAAATGGAGCAGCGTGAATTGTCCTGGAGACTGTGGACAGGGCTTCACTAAGACAGGGTAATGGACCATCCAATCACATGGTATTTATGCTCTTTCGATTTTAAAAGTAGCTTTTGTGGTCAAAAGTGCTTGCATTCTTGACTTGCCATGAATAATGATAGCTAACTAAATGAAATAAAACAAAAATGCTTTAAAGGTGTGATTCCCTGCAGAAATCTGTACCCAAACCCATTGCCATGGAATGAATTGCATCCCCCCCACCCAAAATTTATATGTTGAAGCCCTAACCCCCAGTATGACTGTAGTTGGAGCTAGGGTCTATACACAGGTAATTAAAGTTAAATGAGGTTATCAAGGTAGGCCCTGATAGAGTTAATGTCCTTATAAGAAGAAGACAAGAGGTCAGAGCTCTCTACATCTCTCTCCACCATGCAAAGGCATCGAGAGAAGGCAAATGCCTTCAAGCCAAGAAGAGAGCTCACATCAGAAACTGCACTGGCAGGTACCTTGTTCTTGGACTTCCCAGGCTTTAGACTGAGATAAAATAAATTTCTGTAGTTTAAACCACTCAGTCTATGGTATTTTATTATGGCAGCCTGAGATAACACACTCATTCTAGCCCCACCCCAGTGGTTCATGCTGACGTCCCAGGAATAGTGTTAGCAAAATAACTCTTACACTGGAAGAGGTCTTTCTTACCTAGAAGTCTTGATATGATTTCCATCACAGCTAAGAGAGGAAATTTGGCCAATAATGTTTAAGCCCACCCCAGAATCAGAGAACTTAGGCCCTCTAGCATTTAGCCCAATGCCTGGTTCATACAGGAGCTCAATCAATGTTTGGTGGATGAAAGCTTGGAGCAATCAGTTCTAGAAAAGAGGTATTCTGGCTCCTTTTCCCAGGGCTCTTTATTCTCTTCAGCATGGCCTTTTCTTGAATGTCACTTAATACCTGCTAAGAAATGGCTACTCAAAGCTCCCTTGCAGTTATTATCTGGGTTCAAATTCCTAACTGAGTGATCTTGGACTAGTTAAAAGTTTTAATTTGGGCTCCCCCAGAAAGGTTCAAATCCAAATAGTTTATTTGGGTAGGGCAGGAACACCCAAATGGGGCACAAAAGAGCCAGAGAAAGGAAGGCAGTCAATTGAGTTGCCTTATCAAGCAAGTCACCACCGTGGGCCACTGGAGCTTAGACCCCCCCCCCCAGGACTCTGGGGGCCAGTGTAGAGTACATGTCTTAGTATCAAATCCCCATCCTGCCACCGAGAAACAAGTGAGCCAGGGTATTTATACACCAATTCCTGCCAATTATTCATTGATGGCTGCTCCTAGAGGACCTTTATTCCCCAACACATGTGTGCTGCTGCATGCAGCCTCCAAAGGCCAGTGGAAGCTCTAAGACCGAGTTCTGGCACTTGGAAGTTGAGATGACTGGTGCTGAAGTGGTGAGGACTAAGGGATATGTGGGCAGGGCACAGACAGCATCTGCTATCTCTAAAAGGAAGACAAGTACCCAACTCATTAAATGAGTTAGTATCTGTAACACATTTACAACAATCTATGGTATGTAAATTCTACAAATGTGTGTGGCAGATTGTATTTTCCATACAGGGACACAGCAATTTTCTGGTCCTGTGTGCTCTCCTATGACCTTGCCACACTCTAACCAGCGTGGAGTCTTTTTCCTCTCCCCATGAACACAGTGGGACTTAGTGTCTGCCTTGCTGAAGAGAATGCTGCAGAAGTGAATATAGATATTGTGATAAATATAGATCACACACACACACACACACACCCTTGGGAGCCCAATCTTGAAGCTACCGTGCTGCAGAGGTTGCTGAATAGACAGCATAGGAATAGAGAGGCAAGTCCATGGAGACTCAGCTGTTCAAGTTGGTGCCACCGTGGGTATGTGTGTATACATTTAGTGAAGAAGACTTCAAGATGACTCTAGCGACAGCCACATGATGAATGCAACCAACAGAGAGACCCTGAACTAGATCTGCCAAATTACACTCCATCCAGATTGCTGATCCACAGAAATCTTGAGAGATAATAAATAATTGTTGTTATTTTAAGACACTATGCTTTGAGACAACTTCTTATGTAGTCATAGTAACTAGAATAGTGCTTGATAAAGAAAATAAGTACAATCTTTCCTCCTCTACTTATAGCCCCTCCTAAGGTCTGAAAGGAAATCTTCATATTCTAGATTCCACATTCTAGAGGTTGGGAGTAGCCCAAGGGAATGTTTTTCCTTATAATCAGACCTTCAAAATGTTGAACTTTGTGATATGCAAAGGGTTTGTGTAGTTCTGGTCTGGACATTGTCGTGATTCCTCAATATCCATTTTGATCGTCTTCCATTCCATTGTGGCCTGGTTATTTGGTCACTCATACTTATCTCCAGAAGTAGGCCCTGAATGGTCTAAGCCATCAGCATATTCCAAGCATCTTGCCACAGTGATTGGACTACACAAGTCAAGCATAACCAATCAGCACTTGGTTTTCCCCTAGGATTGGTTAGGGGTAGAGTAATCAGTGCCACACTCAAGACTCTTGCTGGGGAATCTGGGGCATAGATGCCGTCTTTCTCTAGGAAGTGTTGGGTTCAAACATGCATGCTGGAACCATTGCAATAATTTTGCTACAATGAGGGAAACCAGCCTGAGGATGGAATAAATATACTAAAGAGGCAGGACCGAGAGAATCACAGAGGAATTAATCTAAACCTTGATCAAATCATGCTGAAAGTTTAGACTGCATCTTCATTTTCAGGTGTGGAAGCCAAGCCGCTGCCTTCATTGCTTAAACCACTTTGATATGGATATCCTATTAGTTAGAACCAAACATGTCAAAATTAACTCAGGCTCTTGGCCTTAGTGCCATCTTCTTAGAAACCTCTGTGCCATGAGGGCCAAGTGTAGGAAGAAGCAAATGCACAGGCTGAAGCACAAAAGAAAAAAGAGGAGGCAGAGGTCCAAGTAAACCTCTAGCTTGTACACCTGTGGAGGCCACAGAAGCAGAAACATGAAATGCTAGAGGCTCAGGATGCTGGTACAAGTTGTCAGATTGCATGCTGTCTAACTTGTCTCTCCAGAAATCTAGAACTCCATGCCATCCGATCATCAAGACCACCTCTGAGAGACCCACCTTGCTCATCATACCAAAACAGTCCCTGTTAGTCCTTGGCCCTGGACCTGTGACATTCTGGACTAGCTCTGTGTTGAGTTGTGGCCAAGTGTAATGGGTGTACAATAAATCATCTCTTCTGCTGTCTTAGCTGAAGAATAAAAAAAAAATTAGCTCAGGTACCAGCACACCAGACACTGCCACAAGAGTTAATTCACTCCTGTTCTGCACAGTTAGAAAATAGGAGCAATATATAATCTATTTAAACCTTTTCCAGCACTTTCACTGGATATTTTTTTCTATGAAACCTTATTTTTCATGCCAAGAAAATAACTACCATTTTTTCTAGTTATATCTTTGGTATAACTGTTGTATGCATATAGTAGGTATATTAATTTCCTAAGGCTGCTGTTAACAAAGTACCACAAGTTGAGTGGCTTAGAGTAAAAGAAATGTATTGTCTCACTGTTTTGGAGGCCAGAAATTGAAGATAAAGATGTCCGCAGGGCCATGCTCCCTGTGAAGCCTCTAGAGAAGTATCCGTTCCAGGCCTCTCCCAGCTCCCAATAGCCTCAGGAGTTCTTTGGCTGGTCGATGGGCCTCTCTTCCCTGTGTCTGTCTTTGTCTCTGTATTCAAGTTTCTTCTTTTCACAGGACACCAGTCATATTGGATTAGAGTCCATCCTAACACCCTCATTTTAACTTGATTGCCTTTGTAAGATCCCTATTTCCAAATAAGGCCACATTCTGAGGTACTGGGGGTTAGACCTTCAGTGTGTCATTTTGGGGGGAGGACATGCTTCAGCCCATGACAGTGGGGTAGAGGAAGTGGCTTAAGAAAGTATACATAAAGATGACAAGACATCAAACATAAGAAAGTTTTAAAAAAATTCTTATCATACACACAATTTTGAAGAAAAGACCAATGGCCTTGCTTTGATTTGTAGAATGGAAGGTGTAGGGCTCTTGATGGAAGGTGCTTTTTCTGCCAAAACAAGGGAATGAAGATGAACACAGAGCCTGTGTTGCCTCTTTTTTTCTAGCCTAGATGTTTTCCTTACAACAGTCTCTGTTTTGTTGGGTGACTTTTTTTTTTTTTTTTTTGAGGGAATACACACAATGCTTTGACTTATATTATTCTCATTGCATCCGACTGAATGAAATTTATGAAGCCTCTTGCACAGAGTGTTCATTGTTTGAGTCAGGATTATTGAAGTGTCAGGAATATTTGCTTATTGAAAACAACTCAGGAAGGTCCCAGACACCCAAGCAGGCTAGGGCCACAAGATAAGCCACATTCTGGACAGCTGGGTCCTATTGCCTCTAATGGCAGGGTCACCTTCCCAGGTAAATTAATTTCGTACCTGGGGCAGAGCCCTGGATCAGGAATCAGAGGGTCTTATTTCTAATATGGACTTCACAGTTCACTTGTTATGTGATTGTGAATACACCATTCAACTTCTCTGGACTTCTGAATACAATAGACATGAACAACATGGTAGACACTGTGTAGTTCAAAAAGGAGGATCCATGTGAAACGTTTTAGAAATCATTAAATGCTATACAAATGTATATCCAAAATTAATGACAATTAATCCTATCTATTTCTGCTCAAAGAATGACTTTGAACTAAGGAATAAAATGGGCCAATGTTTTCAATATTCTCCATTTTCTCCCTCAAGATCCATTCTCCACCCATTTCTGCCCTGCTCTGAGCCTTGGGAGACTAAGCACTACAGATTACATTAGCTGTACTTCCTCCACCTTGTGACTTCTGACTGGGTTTGGCCAAGGAGAAGTGTTTTTAGGAAATGGGAAGAGGGGAGGAGAGACAGATTGGGGTATTCATTCCTCTTGCTGCTTCCCTGACCAAGAGAGGCCTGGGCAGTAGCGGTGTTCCCCTATAGTCACAGATCTGACTGGACAGACTCTTGCATCCCATTGGCCCTCACTGGGCTTCAGGTAACACCAATCCCTCTCCTCCCCTTCAGGGTGAGGAGGACAACAGTTTCCCATGGTGGCTGATCCTTGGTGCCTGTCTTTGTAAGCAGATTCTTCATCATTACTCTTCAACTCTTTGAACATGTTGATTCTTGAGGAACCCTGACCGATGCAGCATCATCATGACCACAATGTGGACAATAAATAACTCAATTCTTACAGAGGGAATGACTATCTCTGTCTTTTGGGGAATGGTGTCTGAATTTTCTCTTGTCTAATTTAGCCATCAGACAGGTCTGCAACATGATTCTTCCCTTGTAGAAACGAGTATCAGTGGATCTTAAGGAATGAAGTTATCTGAGGTCTTCAGTTCTCTATCAGCAGTCGGGACGTTTTCTTTAGGCTTCTCAAGAGGCTACGTCTTTGTTCTTTCTCTGACACTGTGTGTCACTCTCTATATCAGGGTGTTCCTTCTCTCACATCACAGAGAGGTTACCCCAGATCTTCACTCTGTCCCCATCTCCTGCCTGTGCCTTCAGGGCTCCCTGCCGACTCTCCACATGGAACACAGCCTCTTTTCTCTGTCCCACTCTCCAGCCCCAGCCTCCCTATTTCTGTACATGCCATCCAGGCTTGGAATCAGGGTCCAACTTTCATTTAGCTGCTCCTCATAGACCAGTAGGGACCAGATCTTCTATATCTCCCTTCATGACCGTTCTTGCCTTCCTCTTTCCCTCTCATCATCTCACTATAGGGCTTCTTGTAATCCTGAATTTCTGTGACAGGATTTCCGACTGACCTTCCTTCCTACAGTCTCTCCCCAATCCAGTACAGCCCATAGACTTTTGCCTCCTTCATTTTCCTGAAATTTAGTTTTCATTGTACACCTTCTCTGTATGAAAATTTCCAATGACAGCTGTTCATGAGACAAAATATGAACTCCTGATCTTGGCGTTCAAAGTCCTGCACCATCTACTTCTTGACCAGCTTACTACCTGTAAAACTTGCTCTGTTCTCCTTGCTCTCTTCTGACCAATCAGAGGATTTCCAGCCTCCACTGCCTCTGGAGTACTGACCTCCTACCTCTTCCTGTGAAACCTACCCATTCTTCCAAGCTGAACCCCAATGCCACTTGCGTTTTGAAACCTTCCTTGACCTTTACTAGCCACAGTGAAGCTTCTTTCCTTTTAAGCCTGCTCAGAAGTTCCAGGACATGTTTGTGGATCTGAATCTCAGCTCTTCAAAATGTTGTTTGTACCAGTCATTTGAAGATTATAATTCCCTATCTTATATCAATATGCCTTTAGAACATGGTTTGGCCACGTGTGTCTTGCATAGTAATAGGTCCTTACTATTTATTGACTAAATACATAAGAAAAGTCACACTTTTTTAAGGAGATAGGGTTCCGCTCTACCACACGGACTAGAGTGCAGTGGTGCAATCATAGTTTACAGCAGCCTCAAACTCCTGGGTTCAAGAGATCTTCCCACCTCAGCCTCCCAAGTAGCCAGGACTGTAGGTACACACCACCTGGGCTGGATATTTAATTTTTGTTAGAGTCAAGGTCTCACTATGTTGCCCAGAGTGGTCTCAAACTAGAAGGAAGATAAGGTGGACATGATGCTACATATGCATTTATACACTAAATACATTGTACTCTTCGGGTCACCTGCCAGATACTTTCAAAGGCTGCCTGGGGTATAGCTGATAGAACAGACTTTAGCATTGTCAGACTCAGGTTCAAGTTCAACCTTGCTCCCCAATATTATCTTGTGTAATTTATTTAATCTCTCTGAGCTTCCATCTTTTGACTCATAAAGTGCAGTTAATAATAGTATTGATATAAGTTGATTATAAAGATAAAAGGAGATTGTGTATGTGAAACACTGACACACAGTAGGTATTCAATAAATTGTAGGTATTTTTATATTTATCATCATCGTCATCATCATTGTTCCTTCTTAGACCCAAAACCTACCAGAGTAAACGTGTGACTTTAGCTGGGCACAGTGGCTCATGCCTATAATCCCAGCTAATTGGGAGGCTGAGGTAGGAGGATTACTTGAGGCCAAGAGTTTGAGACCAGGGTAGGGGTCCTATCTCAAAGTTGTTTGTACCCTTACAGTGATGCATAGGATGTGGCTTTGCACGTAATCAGCACTCATTAACAGTTATTAATTGACTCCCAGATCTGACCACTTTATGCCCAAATTTCAAGGTCTTTTTTTTGTAGAAGGGCATGGATGGGGTTGTACTATAGGTTTGAACAGGAATTCTCTTTCCATCCCACCAATAACATAAAGCCTTTAAGGTATGTAATTACTTGTCCCCAGAGCTCTCCCCTTGAAGTGGCTTTGTACTGTGTCAACCTAGCTAAGCTGGAAATATTTCCCAGAACTCTCTTCTATGTTTGGTTTCAGATTAGGACCGGCCACAAGAGAAATTTGCCTGAGACTGGAAAGTCAGAGGGGAAGCATTCGCAACTCTTTGAGGATTGGTAGAGGGGCCAGGGGCCCTCTTAGCTCATGCTGACCTAAATGCTCATCCTATTGTCATGGGACCATCCCAGGCCTGCAGCTTCTGCAGCTCCCAACCAACCTCCTTTGGATTCTCTGAGTCACAAGCCTGCTGTGTGTGCAGTTTCAAGGAGGTGCAGTCCCCCACCTTGTCAGAATTGGAGGCAATGAGAGGCAGATGTGAGCTCCACTCTGTCCTCACTGGTTGACTTCCCCACCTTGGATCCCGTGTTCTTTCCTGATTCCCAGAGTTGTGGACCAACAGCTGTTTTAGGCCCCCACCAGGGACAGAGGCAACAGCTTACTGGACTCTTCCACCCCCTCCCACAATTGTGCTAATCTTTATAACAAATCCCTTGTTGTATATCACTTAGAGTGGCTCTGCTTTTCTGACTGAAACTTAACTGATGCACCTCTCTTCCCTGGGTCTCCAGGATATGGTATCCTTGGTCACATGGCCACCCCAAAGGAATTTGTTCATGGTAATTGGGCAAAGTCATTGTCAAAGCAGAAAGAAGACCTAGGATTAGTAAACTTCTTATACCCTCTCCCTTCTCCTCCTACAAGACTGTTCCATTTTCAGAGTCAGGAGTTAAATCCATCTGGCTCGTAGTGAAACCCAACTTAAGATACCTCAGAGTTTTTCAAGCCTCTACCAGCTCAGGCAAATCTGAGCCAAACTCAGTTCTGATGTCACTGCTTTGGGCAGTTGTGTGGGCACTCCCGCTCTTTTGGGATTGCTCTCAGACTTCACTGGCCTCTAGGGCACCTGTGCACAGAGCTGGGCTTGTAGTTAACCACAGGTGAATTAGAGTACAGGGGTGCCTAAGTGCTGTGATCCCAGAAACTCTGAAGACCGATGTTTAGTGGTATCTGCCTTTGACCAGATGTTTGAAAGTCTGAAATGTCACCATTATGTCATTCTTTTGGATCACTCTTCCTGTTGTTTGTCATTAAAAGACATACACCTTTGATAAAAGAATCATTTTCAGAGTGTAGTGAAAAGAATGTGTTCTCCAGCCGGGCTTGATGGCTCAGCCTGTAATCCTGCGCTTTGGGAGGCTGAGGTGAGTGGAGTGCCTGAGCCCGCGGGTTCGAGACCCTCCTGGGCAACTTGGCGAGACCTCATCTCAACAATAAATCAAAAATCAGCCGGGTGTGGTAGCGCGTACCTGTAATTCCGGCTACTCGGAAGCCTGAGGCAGAAGGATTGCCGGAGTCCAGCAGGTCGAGGCTGCAGTGGCCGGGAGCGGCCACTGCACTCCAGTCTGGGTGACAGAGTGAGACTCCTACTCAAAAAAAAAAAAAAAAAGAATGTGTTCTCCAAAATCAGACAGTTCTGAACTCAATCCTATTCCTGCCATTTAAACTAGCTGTGAGACTGCAATAAAGTAATTATATAGCCTCTTCAAGCTGTGGTTTCCTCAGCTATTAAAACAGATAATATCTAATTTTGTATCCAAGGCAACAAATGTGAAAGTATCTAGTCCAATGCCCGGCACATAGGTGACCCTAAGTAAATGCCAACATTTACATCTGATTTCCTTTTCTTGAACTGAGTGGCGCATCTGAATTCCTAGTAAGGCCCTGGGGGGGCATCATTGTTGTTGCCTTCTTATCACCATTGGGATCTTGTGGGTGAGTGGGTGAGGGTCTGCTATGAATGTGTGTGTGTGTTAATAGAGTGGGGGTGAAGAGAAAGACAGAGAGAGAGAGAGAGAGAGAGAGAGAGAGATTGAATTAGAATCAACAACAAATTTTAGAAGAGAGCTAGGTCATCGGAAGAAGAAATAAGAAAGTTTGAAAAACTAGTTTATTTCCATCCACTTTTCTCCATTTCCATTGACACCATCCTAATTCAAGTTGTCTTCTTTCTGAATTACTTCTATAGTCATACTTGGTTCTTTTAACTGTTCTTATCTCTTTTTAGTTTATTCACTTCTTGGAATCCAGTGATACTTTAAAACTGTAAACCAGATCTTAACCCTTCAACACTTTCCATTATACTTGGCATTTGATCTCAACCCTAATCATGGCTTGGTAACTGCTCCTTATTCTGGCCCCTGTCTACTGTCCTCTCTCAGCCTCATTTCTCCCTTCTCCCCTGCTACTCACTACATTTTAGTCACACTAGAATTATCACAGCTTCTTGGACTAGTGAGCTCAAGGCCTTTGTTCATACTTCTGTTTCTCACTTGCTTCTCTCTCTCTCTCTCTCTCTCTCTCTCTCACACACACACACACACACACACACACACACACACACATTTCCACTTTTAACGGTTTCCATTACACTGCATTCTACTGGCTGAATCCTACCTAATCTTCACATCTTCATTCAAATGTGATCTCTCAGAGACTTTCCTGATTTCCCAAACAAAACCAGGCTTCCTTTTTTCTCTTCCTCAGGGAAGCTCTCTTGTATGTTTTTCTTCTTGTAGCCTATATCCCACTTTAAAATGATAGGATTATGTGTGTAGTTTCTTTTTGAAGTGTTGCTTCCTCTTATAAAGTGAGCCCACAACAGTCCTGTTCCCCATTGTGTCGCCACCAGCTAGCCCACAGCATTAATCTCAATAGCATTGGTTCATCATGAAGGACTACTCTCCAGTATAACCCTGGGACAAGTCTATCTGTATAAGATTCACATTTTCTCTCCTCACAGAAGTGCCATAATTCTTGAGTTTGTGTCTTCTCAAAGCCATACAGAAAACACAGATTCGGTTCACCTTTATACTTAATTTTAAAATTTGGTTTCTACTTTTTCTTTTTTAACTTGAGGTATAACTTACACATAGTAAACAACACAAATATTAAGTGTGCAGATGGTGAATTTTTCGTATGTGCACACCTCTGGAATCATTACTCCAGTCAAGATCTAGAATAGTTCAGCATCCATCAGGCTCCTTTGTGCCCTTCCAATTCAGTAAACTCTATACCCATTCCAGACAAGGTAACCACTATCCTCATCTCCTTCTCCAGAGATTAGTTTTTTCTGCTTCAAAACCTTATATAAATGGATTTATATAATACGTATGTTTTTGTGTCTGGCTTCTTTTGCTCAACATGTTTTCAGATTTATTCAAGTTGCTGTGTGCAGCAATATATATATTATATATATAACTTGTTTAATAGCTGTGTATTATTTCATTGAATATATGATTTATCCATTCTACTGTTGGATATTCAGTTGTTTTCAAGTTTGGGCAGTTGTGAATATTCTTGTATACATCTTTTTTTTTTTCATGGTTTCAGTGGACATTTTTATTGTTTATTTAATAGATCATCAACTTTGTTTCCCTACCTACAACTGGGATTTCATCTTGCTTCCATGCTGAGTAGTGAAAACAGCGACAAAGCTAATCAGAACAAGCTACTTCAAAAAAAAGAACTAAGCTAGCACAGCTCACTTTCTTTTAACAAGCAAAATAAAAATATATGCACTCTAGAATGCAAAATGATTTAGTCACT
>CAUYQG010251976.1:0-34225 GCA_963574415.1 Tarsius wallacei
CATTGAGCCTGGCCTTATCATTTATTAAAATGTCACATTAATTTGGTAGAATCATAGCTATGTCTTTTAAAAATAAAAATCTTATTTTAGATAATTTGACTAGTTCAAAGAATATTTAAATGTTAAATGTTAAATTTAAATAAACCAGTACTTCTGCTAATCAAGAGATAACCACTATTGACTTTTTAATATGTTTTCAAGGCTTATATATTTTCAAAATTTGAATCATATATATAAAATATTGTTCACCTGTGTTTTTACTTATCACGTTTTTTTGAGCTTTTGTGTTATTTAGTTTGAAAAGCTTAATTTTAGTTGGTTATATTTTAATTGATAATATTTTTCATTTATTTTTTATTTTTTGAGTCAGAGTCTCACTCTGTCACCCAGGCTGGAGTGCAGTAACTCAGTCATGGTTCACAGCAGCCTTGATCTTCTGGGCTCAGGCGATTCTCCAGTCTCAGTCTCCTGAAAAGCTGGGAATACAGGCATATACCACCATGTCCGGCTAATTTTTTAACTTTTTGTAGAGACGAGGTCTCACTATGTTGCCCAGGCTGGTCTCTAACTCCTGGGGTCAAGCAATCCTCTCACCTCTGCCTTCCAAAGTGCTGGGATTACAGGCATGAGCCATTGAGCCTGGTGATAATATTATTCTTTTATAGAGAACAGTAACCTTCTTCTGCTTGCTTATTTATTGAAAAGTTACAAACATGCCAGGGGAATGTAGAATAAAAATTTTTATGAATCCAAAAGTTATCAAGATCTATAAAAATAAGATAAATAAATATTTATAAGATTAATTTTTACATGAGCACAATTCTATAAAAGAACCTTATTAAAAGTTCTGAGATGCATTCTAGGGGATTATCTGTTCTTGGTGATTTTGGTCAATTTTTTGTATATCAACAGTCAGAGTACAGTAAAAATATTTTTGGGGGTTTCTAAAGGTTGATCATTGGACAAATAAGAAGTACTTCTTAAGAATTAGTAAAGTTGGAAGGGTTAGGAAGAAAAGGAACAATAGATTTTTTAGAGGTGTTTGTTCATCCATTGGATTCCGTTAGCAGGAAAAACAATTGTACAATGGTCTAAAACTTATCCAGTGTGGCATGCAGAGAGATTAGCTTCCATACATAAAAGACAAGTATTTCTAGTCCAATCTGATTCTCAAGTGAAAATTTCCTTACTTGAGTAGATTTAGCAAGATTTCTTGCTGTTTCTACTCCCAAGGAAGTTTTTTCCCCAAGAATGTTTTTCTTATTCATGAATCAGATTCTGGAGAAGGATGTTGAAGGACCCTCCTTATCAAGTTCAAAGAGGCTTCAATGTGTACATTAGTGATAAACAAAAACAACAATGAAGGAAAAACAAAGTACAATAGAATGTTTTCTTCAAAGTCTGCAGAGGAAAAACAAAACAAAAAAGGAAAAAAAAACAACAAAGTTTACAGAGCTTTGTGGTAAAATGCAGTAAAATAAATGCCTCATTGGGAAAGCATATCCTAGTTTGGCAGATGTTACTGGCTCCAGCTGATCCTTATCTGATAGTAGATGTTGAATCTGGCAAAGTTCTTATTAACTTTTTTGGCTCATTGATATGCTTATGAAGCTTACATTTGAGTTACTTGCTAAAAAGTACTATTTTATTTTTCCTTTCAAACCCATGAAAAGTACTGAGAATCTAATCTGCTACAACTGGTAACCATTTAATCACTTATTTTTAGATTTCCAACTTTATCGAATGCTTCATTTTATCTGAGCCAATCCAGGCAGTATTTTTCAGAGGTCTGTAGTTATAGACATTAATTATTGCAAATCATGCTAATTATGCTTTTTGACATTTTCTTCTTCATACCATTTGCCTTCCTAGAGAGGTATTTTCATGCTTGGCTATTATATAATGCCTCTTTCTCCTTCTCATAAGCTCTGTCTTTTCTCCCCAAATTCTCTACCTCTCTTTTTTCATAATCCATCCTTATTTCGTTTCTTCTTTCCTTGTTCACTGTACTCTCTGCCCTCCTCCATCCATCATCCCTATTCTTTCTTTTTCAAACAGCTCTATTGCGATGTCGCTGACATGTAAAAATTGTATGTATTTGAGGAGACCATGAGGAGTTTTGTTATACAGACACATTGTGAAATAAGCTCCATCATCAAGCTTATTGACGTATTCATTACATCTACATAGTTACCGTCTTGTATGTGTGTATTGAACAGGTTTAATCTAAGATCAAGCATCTTAGCAAATTACAAATATACAATGCCCCACCCCATTCTTTTAACCTGTTCTCATTTATCCCATCGGTTCAAGTACCACCTGAATCACTCTCAGCTATTTACAATCTTACTGAGCCAAGGAGTCAAGTACTCTTCTTCCACTTTCCATCTAATTCCTGAATTTACGTTTTTCAACCTTGGGATCAGAATAAGCAGTACCCCAAGGGCAGATTAGTGACTGAGACTGGGGGGCGGGTGGTGGGGGAGGTTGGGGGGAGAGGATTGGTTAAAAGAGTTTAATTAAAGACTGACAGTTATCACTTCTTGTGCATTCTCTTGAGAAGCCTTTGTGTTCTTCCTTCTATAGTTAACAGAGGACATAGATCCGTGAATGTGAGAAATTTGTATAAGGGGAAGAACTAGGATAAGTGAAAAATAGTTTTAGGGACTGGCAGAGCCTAGGAAGGGAAGTGAATGACTAGAGGGTCCCTATTTCTTTCTACTGGTCTGGGGCCAACACACTTTCAGAGAGAGAATAGGCTGGTTATCCTCAATACTTGGGACAATCATCTACAGATGAAGACCCAAGCTGAAATGTAACTTTGCGTGCGCTTAGAGTAATAAAACACATCAAATACATATAGCGAAATGTGTTTTTAGGATGTACTTTTTTATGATTAGCCTTTATAAATGGCAATTGTAGTAGGAATAATTTTGGTACAAAGTAAGAGTTTTTGATGTTGAAATAATTTTTCTGAACACTGGTTTTTCAGATGCTGGTTGAATATTTGCTTCTTTGGTTGTTTATATAAGAGACAATAAAGTTTTCCTTTTTTTGAGATAATATATATCCTAGTATGATATTCTTTTTTAAAAATTATTTTTAATAATTCAATATTAGTTGATTTGTCCTGGAGAAATTTAAATTTTATTTTTTAGTAAGCTACGTATTGCTTTATATAAAAGTGATATGTAATTCATATTTGTCGTAGATGCACTAAATGAATGTTTTGGTGGTGGTTCCATGTGAGAAAAATATGAGTTTAAAAATATTTGGAAATGATTCCTACGCTTATTGACTGAGAGCGTTTAAGGGAATTTCTGTTCCTTTTAACATGCTGCCAAATTTTTCAAAGTAGTCATCAAGCGCTTACTTGAGTATTTGTAATGTGATAAGTGACAGCCCTGAGTATAACTTCAAGGTCAAGGATAACCCATGACCATTCTCTACATTGTTGAAATACAGGTTTTACTAATTAGCTATACTGGTAGATTTCTTAACATTCTGTGTGCCTTCGGTAGCAGACAAAAACTAAATCAACATAAATTTCTTTCCTTTTAAAAAAAATTGAATCCTGAATTCTATTGATTCCCAGAGTTGAATCTCTATAAAAGACTTAAGTGAGTTCTTTACTGTGTTAGGTATCTGTATGGTGGACAGGCTCTTTTGGGCAGAGATTGTATTGAGTATAACAAGGCACACATGATTGATTTGCCTCTATTTGGATCGCTCTGTATAATTTACAAAGTCGTTTTATGTACTGCATCCTCTCTGGTCATCTCTGGTCATCTCGGAAGAGTTCATAATGGGAAAAGAGGGAATTATGCATGCGTTTGTAGATGAAGGGAACAGAGGTTAAGTGACTTGGCCAATTGCATATTGCTAAATGACATCACAGGCATTGCAAACTGTTCTGGGATTTTTATTCTGAGGCTCTTGATTTGGTATCAGAATGACTTGAAAAACATTTTTTAAAAAAAGAAACCTGTGATTGGAATTATGCAGAGTCAGCTGATTTTTCCTTTTTGGGTAGAAATGTTATAATAGAAACAAATTATCTTTCTAGGTTCATATTGTAGTAACTTCAAAAAGTGTTAAGATTTACATTGACTGCTATGAAATCATTGAAAAAGACATCAGGGAAGCTGGAAATATCACAACTGATGGTTATGAAATTCTTGGAAAACTACTTAAAGGCGAGAGGAAATCAGCAACAGTAAGTAACACATTTTTATTCTTCTCAGTACTTTGTGTTAAGATTGAATGGCATTTTCTAAATAGCTCAGTGAGTTTTATTTTTTTCCTCGATGAATTTTAAATGGCCAAATTCCTTGGTCAGATTGAAACACTGGAAGAGTTACATTGAGAAAACATGCTACTCACAGAATATAATAATGTGCTCTAACTACTTGTTAGAAACCAGATGAGATATTAAGGCACCAGGGAACACCGCGTAGTCATCTTGAAACAGGACCAAATTGGAGAATACAATACCAAGATTTGCCAGCATGCCAGTGAAATCTAAAACCGTTCCTTTATGAGTCTTCAGAGATGAGTGCTAGTACAGATCTGTGCAGTCAGGACATTAAGCATTTGTGGAGACTAGCTGTGACCTCACCAGAGCCTGTGTCCCCTACAAAAGAGTCCTTCCTTTCCCTGTCTCAGTAGCATGAGGGTAGCAGGGTTGCCAGCCGACCCCATCACTCACAAGTGTTACCGCCTCAGGTTGGAGACAGAAGCATGCCAGCCCTATTTACAATGCTGCCTAGTAGTAAACATTTCAACAGAAAGTTTTCACTGTACTAAGCTAAGTAAGTTCATATTAAATGTCAATCAATAAGCATATTGTCCTAAAAGCACTGTTAACCTCTTTGGCTTCTATTATCTTTTTAAATAGCATTATATGTTTAATTTAGCTTTTTTCCATAAATGGTGTTTATTCTAGATTCAAAAGGGGAAATTTTTATCCCTATATAGAAACAATTATTTCAGATTTAATACGAGTAAAATCCAAACTTTTTGTGGAATATTGGTTTTGATATTTACGTGGAACAATTATATAACGTTTCTTAAAAGAATGACTATGTCTAAGCAATCTTTTACCTTTGATCCAAAGAGCTTTATTTTTAATAATATAAAAAAGAAAAATTATTATTCGACCCCTAGGTAATAATTTTTGAAAATAAGAGCATCGGTTATAGAATAAGAGGAATGGTTTCTTTAATTTACTTTTATTTTCCTTGTGGACTCTTAGAAGCTGATTTAAATGAACTTAAATACAGAAATTAATGCTTTCTTAAAAAAAACAAAATTCACCCAGCCATTTCATTTCGGCCAAGGAAGTGACCGGGGAAGGAATCCTGCATACACACATGCCACCTGACTCTTTCTTGGACGTGTGATCTCACGCTCTTTTCTTAGGAAGTGGGGATCGCATTGCTCTTGCGGGCTCTCACCCTTGAGGGAGTCTGTGTGAGAAGCTTGCAAAGGTTAGCATGCGGAAATGTTGAATGAAATGTGTTCATGCACTCCAGCTGATGTTGCTGTTGGTTGTTTGCAGTTCCAAATCCAGAGTTTTGACATTGTCTGCAGCCCGGTGTGGACCAGCAGAGACAGATGTTGTGATATTCCCTCTAGGGTAAGTGAAACAGAATTGCATCCTGCCGTGACTCTCACAGCCCCCCTGGGGATAAACCCTTGTGTCTGGGAGAGGAAGTCACACCAGCAGCTGCATCTCTGGATGGAGCTAAGGGACGTGCAGTGCTCATCAGCTAGTGCAGGTCAGGCCCGTGCCTGTGTGATCCCTTCCTCAGGAGCCAAGAATGCGTAGACCCCATCTGGACCTTCTCCCCAGCAGAAGTCCTGCTGGGTTAATGTGTTTGATAAACCCACCTACCTCAAAACCAGTTTCTGCTTGTAAAATACCAGCATTTAGTAGAATCAGCCATCACCTTTCTGGATAGCTAAGGTTTTTTAGATGGGAGAAATAACTAGCATTATTATTATTACTATTTTGAGATGATGGCTTTCCTTCACAGTATCAGTGTAGGTGGCAATAGTTACAAAGTTGAAGGTTGGATTTGAAGCTTCTGATGAGCAAAGATATGCACACATCTTTGCCAGCATGCCAGTGAAAATAAGATCATCAGTTATAGAATAAGCGAGGAATGGTTTCTTTAATTTACTTTCCTGTGGACTCTTAGAAGTTGATTTAAATTAACTTAAATACAGAAATCAGTGCTTTCTTAAAAAATCAAAACTCACCCAACCATTTCATTTCGGTGTTATTTATTCAACAAACATTTATTGAGCACCCATTATGAGACATTAATCTGTGTGCTGGGACACACCAGTAAAAAGTGAGTATTCCAGTGAAAGGCAAGGAGAGGAAAATAATTCGCAAATAAATGTCACAGAGTGGAAGTCCTAGGATGAGAACTACGTCAGGTAGAGGGACATATAGTGATGGTGGGCAACACCGCCCTCAGCCTCGGAAAGACTGAGCAGACCCAAGGGAAGCGAGGGTGCCCATGAGGGACTGTGAATGCCAAGCTTCAAGGCCACGGTGCAGATGTCTGAGGAACATTAAGCAGATCAGTGGGGCAGGGGCAGGGTGGAGGCGAGAGAGGGTCATAGGCGGTGGGGGTGGTGGGGGTGGTGGGGGTGGGAGTGTGGTTTGCAAGACGTGGAGGGCCTTGTAGGTCCCAGAAAGGATTTTAGGTCTTTTTCTGAATGAATTGGATGACATTACCAGAGGTCCCAGCGGTTCTGTAAACATTTCCTTGTCATGTGAGATTTCCTGAGTGAGCATAAAATAAAGAATAAAGTATTACAGCGAGTTTCCATATAGGACTGTTTGTAATGATGACTAGAAATTATTTCCTCGGGTTGGGAAACAGACTTCCCTGTGTATGTCAGCAGGATGGTGGATGACAAGTCGTTTAACTCCTACATTTATAGGTGAATATTCTTTTCAAAATTTCAGAGAGATGAAGCAAAATGCCCTGCTTTTCCCAATTCCTGCACGTGTACCCAGGACAGCGTGGGACCACCGGGACCCCCAGGCCCTGCAGTAAGGAAACTGAAATAGTCCCTTTGGCTTCTCCTTCAAAATCATTGGTGTTAGCATCTGTCGGCCAGTATGAAGTCCATAAAAATGCTTCCATACATTTGTGTTTTTTAGAATAGAATAAGTTAAATTGCAGACCGTCTCTGTAGACATTTAAATGGAGTATACCGAGAAGAATATTTGACTCTGGTATTTGACACATTTCTCCAGCCATGCAGGAATGGTTATGTCGGCTAGTAGTCAAGAGCTTTTCTCTTCAAGGCATCAACTTGGGTTTCCATCCATAATCACATGACTGCAAATTCTTTACATGTCCTGAGAGCTTCTTATAAATATGACACAGAGCCGTGGTCGAGAGGCTGACCAAACAACTTGTTGAGAACCTAGAACATGTGCATCTTATGTAGCAGACATAAGGATGACATAAAGAAGGGAATTCGCATTTGTGATGATTATGAACTCAGGGTGAACGAACTAAGGCTTGGAGTAACTTAAGTGAGGAGCTGTGACCAGGTTTGCTCAGTGGGGAGGCGACATGTTGAAGACTGCAGGAGTAGGACTCACTGCTTGTGTGGAACCCTTTGATTTAGTCAATCCGAGATCTGATCTGGGCCAGCTGCGCGGAATGAAAGTGACAGCTCTCTTAAGTCCTGCTGGCGACTTTGAAGAAAATGGGTATTTATGTAGAACAGCTCAGGGATTCACAGGACACCACATTTTACTACACTTGGGTCCTGGCAAATGATGTAAATGGATTTTAGGTTGGTTGCAAACCACCTCCTCATGTACAGAGTCAAAATATCATGGGAATTACCATCGCCATCATTGATTTTTTTAGTGGCAATAACTTTCCCTGGCTTATATTGGTAATCATGAAATTATATCCTGCATGTGACTTAGATGTTTTTGAGAAGCAGGGATTCAACCCCCCGCCCCAGTTGCAAGGTAGCATTATTGGATGTCATGATCATATTGATTTATTTCCTTTTTGTTTGTGGTCTCTGAATTCCTGTTAGTTAAGCATGTGTTCTGAGATTCCAAGAGATTTCAAATATTCTTATTTTTGCCTGTTGTTTTCCTTGAAGAATGTAATTTGTACAATTCCGAAGCACATTTTTCTCTTTAATTGTATTCTAGTAATGTTTGCTTTCCCCAGGAAACCTTAAGTTTTCGAGTGAACTTCAACTTTTGCTAACAGTCAGAAAAGTTCAGATTGCAAAAATAAGACACTTAGAATTACAAAGTTTTGAAATGATCTTTCCTTGCATATTTGTGTACACGAATATTTGCTTTGATCTTTCAACAGCAGCTGTAGGAGTGTTGATTGCCTGGAGAATGCACTTTTTCTCGAAATACTTTTTATGCATCAACTTCTTCCTACTTTCCTTATATTCAAACTAACATGTTCTTTTACGGTGTATTTTAGGGAGGGCCTGGTGCTAAAGGCCCCAGAGGTGAAAGAGGCATCAGTGGGGCCGTTGTAAGTATATTTTCGAGTGCATTTCCATTTTCTTTTCCCTGTTGAAGTCTGGTTGTTCAAATTGCCACGAAGGGGATATGTGACCTGGAGCAAGTTGTTTCAGGTGCAGTTTGCCTCAGATAATAGACTTGCCTCTGTCTTGTCTCTGGCTGCTAAAATGATGGATTAGACTAGCCAGAGAAAGAAAGGCATGCAATGTGTCTCACACCTGTAACAGTCACACCTGGGAAACCTGCAGTACCTTAAGGGCTCTGCCGGGACCTGGAGAAGTGGACGGTCTGCCCAAAACCCCACAGGGTGGAGAGTCCCCTAGAGGAGGAACCTATCCCGTTTCTAACTTGTCTCAGCAAAAACGCTGAGAGCCACCTGTGCATTCACAAGGGGTCAGCCGTCCCTTCTGTCAGGTCCACTCTTGTTTCCTTTAAGACCATTCAAGCTTCTCAGGGGAACATTTTATGAAGATAATGTGTAGTTTGGGGCCACATGGCATTAGTGATAAGATAACCCAGTGAGGAAGGGACAAGATGGGGATGCAGCCCAGGTCTGTACGACTCTCGGTTTGTGCCTTTCCACCTAGACAGATCGTGCAAGTGCTCCAGCACAGGGCATCGCGTCCATGGGCATCTCGTCTTTCCTTGCTTGACTTGTGGACACTGTAGACTCAGAAATAAGCCCATGCCTAAGAGAAGTCAAGTCTAGCTTAAAATAAATCAGATCCATTAAAGTCTGAGCTTGGGTCTCCTATGAATCTATGAATGTAAATGAGTATTACAGTCAATGTATTTTGTTTTTTAAAAAAATCTGTTCTAATAGGACTTTCATGGAAATTTGAGTGCTCTTGTGAATTGACTGCACTTTCCAGTTGTTCTTTTAAATAAGTATTAAAGGGAAGAAAGAAATGACATTAATAACTGCTTTTATAGATGTAGATTTCTGAAATTTTTCCCAAGAATATATGATTGATGTCTTAGAGTCTTGAAGGCAAGTTGCTTACTGACTGCCAGCACTGGAAGGGCATTGCATTCCTCTATCTCTCTCTTGTGTATTTTAGGGTCCCCCTGGTCCACGTGGAGATACAGGTCCTCCTGGCCCCCAGGGTCCTCCAGGCCCCCAGGGACCCAACGGGCTCTCTATTCCGGGAGAACAAGTAAGCACACAGCTTTCTATTTTAAGTGAGAATGGTGGAGTAACATTGAGTGTAACTGGAACCTTTTGTATATTTTGACAAACTCCAATGTTTTCTCAGAGAATTCAACAAGGTTAGTCAAGGGGATGATGGCTTATGATGACCATTATTTCAGAGATGTAGCTATTATACATAATACTATAAAACTGTATGGAAAAAATATTACCATTTATTTGAGGTGGGCACACTTAAAGCCCAGACTTCTTCACCACTCTACAATGCATCCATGTAACCAAAACCCCCCTAAAGCAATGGATATTTCAAAAAAAATTATTATGAGTCATGCAAATATCCCTTGGGTTAAACTATGTTCTTTTAAAGTAAGTATGCTGTCCCATAATTATATAAAATTATCACATAACACTGTAAGTGGAGATTATAATATAGCATTTGTAGTTTTAAAAGCAAGCACGAATCCCCGAAATGGTTTATTCATCTCCCTCCAAAAACACCCGTGTGTGCTCATTCTGCACCCTGACGGGACTTATGGAGTGATGGTGATTTTGTGAGTGACTCATGTCTCTTCCACCTCCTCTCTGTGACTCGCCTGGGAACTGTTTTGCTCTTGCTGTTCTAGGGTCGCCAGGGCATGAAAGGTGATGCCGGGGAACCAGGACTTCCAGGCCGAACGGTGAGTGGGTCTTGAAGCTGTCTTTCTTTGCCTTGTCGTGTGCTGTCTGAAAAGTTCCTTTGCGGTGCCCAGCTAAGTGGCAAAGTGGAGGCCGGGCTGCAGGCGTGGCATCATTTCCCCTTCAGGCCCTGATCCTCATCTTCAAGTTTGTGCTGTCCCAGCCAGGTACCGTTGATTGGCCGGGTGGCTCCTGTGTGCTTGACCCTGTGCTTGGCTCTGGCTTCTGGTTTCTTGTAAGAGCCTCTGGGAAGTTGTCTTAACAATATTTTGGAAAATAACAAAGATGTGCCTCCGTGGGGGAGATGTATTACAGTGTGTCTTTTGTTTGTTTCCTCCCATGTAGGGAACCCCAGGATTACCTGGCCCCCCAGGACCCATGGGACCTCCAGGGGACAGAGTAAGTGCTCTTGGGCAGGCTGTCATGATGTTGGAAGTGCTGTCACACTGTTGCCTATGAATTAAGAACCCTCCAAAATCCGTTTCGCGTGGCTGGAAATGCAGCATTCCCCTAGCTCGTGGAAGGCCGCGGTGCTGATGTCAGCGAACCATCCAATGTCACAGCAATCTCAAGGTCTGTGAGACAAGATGGGGGAACTCTCGGGGAGTCCTTGCCAACTCTGAGACTTTTAAAAATTTCATCCTATTCAGAAAACGAAGTCCAGAAAGGGAGTTTTGACTGATTAAAGACATGCAAGAATTATAGCGGGTTGTTTTAAATCCTGACCTTAAAATCTTTGCTGCGAGACAGCTTTTCTGTAACCGTGAGAATGGCCCTGACTCCCACGGCACTTCCTAAAATGTCAGGATATCCTCTCTGCACCTTCAGCACTCAGATGACACTCGTAGGCCTTGATGACGGGGGTAGACAGCGAGTATTTAGCGCTCGTGGCAGCTTTTGGGTTGGCTCTTGACTTAGGATAAAAGCCGTGCGGGAAGCACAGTCTTTTTGGGGGTAACTAGCTGAGATGCACAGTGAACGTGACCTCTGTGCTCCGTTCATCAGCGATGGGAAACATCTGTCTCCACGGGAGACCATGAATGCTTTCACAAAAAGAACTCAGAGATTTTAGAGTTGCTGCAAAAAAAGGGACGAATGACTTTCCAGCATCTTGTGATCCTGACAATCGTCTGAGAGTCATCTGCATTGTGACTACCTAATCGAGTTAAAACACACGACTAGCAGCAAAGATCTGAGAGAGCCAGTGTTGTCACGACAGTCACTAAGCTTTGATTAACAGCTCCAAGACACCATTGGGCGGAGAGGCCGGCCACTTAGGCGGAGCAAACATTTGCTCAGATAATACGTAATGGCTTGTTTGCACCCCTGCCTCCTTTTGAGTGTGTGTGTGTGTGTGGGAGGTCAAAGAGGAAAGTATTCTCTGGGATGTGGGCCATAGAGGTGGTACTGACATATATATTCATCTGATTTTTCTGCGGCTGGCACTTTAGTTTTTTTTTAGTTCTTATTTTACAATAAAGGACGACGGAAGAGTACAAATGGGAGTGACACGCCAGTTTTCTCTGTTAGGAAATAAACCCAAAGGCCGGGTATGGTGGCTCACACCTGTAATCCTGGCACTTTGGGAGGCTGAGGTGACAGGATTGCCTGAGCCCAGGGATTCGAGACCAGCACGGGCAACTTGGTGAGACCTCCTCTCTAAATCAAAGAAGTAACCAGGTGTGGTGGTGCATGTCTGCATTCCCAGCTACTTGGAAGGCTGAGGCAGGATAAACACCTGAGTCCTGCAGGTGAAGGCTGTGAGTGTGCCACGGCACTCCAGCCTGGCCGACAGAGTGAGACTCCAACTCAAAACAAAACACGGCCGGGCTTGGTGGCTCAGCCTGTAATCCCGCGCTTTGGGAGGCCGAGGTGAGTGAATTACCTGAGCCCACGGGTTCGAGACCCACCTGGGCAACTTGGCGAGACCTCATCTCTACAATAAATAAAAAAATCAGCCGGGTGTGGTAGCGCGCACCTGTAGTTCCAGCTATTTGGGAGGCTGAGGCGGAAGGATCGCCAGAGCCCAGCAGGTCGACGCTGGGGTGACCGTGAATATGTCACTGCACTCCAGCCCGGGCGACGGAGTGAGACTCCAACTCAAAAAAAAAAAAAACACAACAAAAATATTGCAGCTGAGAAGTGGTGATAGGCTGCTTTGCTTGTTGCTGCTGCTGGTGAAGTCTTGCTCTGTCCATCACATCCACCCAATGTGGGCTTCGTGCAGACCCAGTGGGTCCTGGGTGCGTGTCCTGTCTGCACATGCTTCCTGAGCTGGCAGCCAGGCTTCCATCCTATCAGCATCCCTGACATGGTCCTAAGAGGGATGGTGCTTTTCCATTCTCAAATTCTCATCTGTGTCCAGCTTTGTCATGAGGTCACCCCAGTCTCCTGGGTGAGGGCAAGGAAAGTTTTCAGTTTGTTTTCTTTCCTTCCCAGTGCGTGCAACTGCCTACTGCTTGGTAAACTGCCACAAGTGCCAAAAGGATCTTCCAGAAAACAGTCCGAAATCTTATCCCTCCAATTTTCTGAAAAATGTTTTTTTTTGGGGGGGGGTTGGGATATTTCTAACAAGTCCTAAAGAAACGTGAACTTTTCCTGTTGTAAAATCAGTGAATTAACAAGTGTGTATACTTAGAGCGGGAAGGGATTCAGATGATCCTGATTTTTTTGGCTAGAATCCTGGAATATGGGTGAAATGATCACTCTTATTCTCTGCAGAAAATGAGACAAAAATCTCCTCTGACAGAGGAATGCAACAACCTTAAAAAATGACCTGACTCAGAAGTCCTCAGCTGGAGGTCAGAGCTCTGCTGTTGGGAATGGTAGCGGGATGACTCATTCTAGGCAGGGGTCATTTGGCACTGCACAGAAAGGAAAAAAACCAACACATAAGCGTGGCCCTCGAGCCACTGCCTCCAGGCAGTGGACACCACTGCAGTGCCAGCCGTGGGAGTGGAGAGGCGGCCATCAAAAATCGATTGCTTAGCATAAAGACTGAAGGTCTCCACTCGTAGTTAGGATAGCATTGCTTCCTCTCAGGAGAGAAGGAGGGAAGCTCACCAGGAATGGAGGGTAGATGGTCCTGCCCTAATTACCTGACAGCCACTTAGGAAATGTGGAAGGGAGTTTTCCAACCCGGTGGTGGGCACTCCCCACACCGACGTTCTCTATGTCTGCATGACGGAATATGAAGACATGAGAACACGTGTTAGAATGATTTTATCACTTATGTGCAGCATGAATAATATTAAATAATAACTGTTCTTAGATCAGGGGGAGTGTAGATGCACAGTAAACTTGCATGTTAAGCACGCCCGGCGGAGATTCAGATTTGCATTAATTGGCGGAGAGAAGGATGGGTTAACAAAATGTGACGATTCCATTTTAAGGAAATTTTAGGCTTTAGAACCTGAGGAACTGGCTATTAGATATTACACATATTCTATTAAATATATGGCTGAAATGTCTAGAAGCTGGGTTAAAAGCAACAGGAAGAGATGCCGATGGTTTTGTGGGCGTGAAGGGTGGGGAAGTGACAGAAGAAAGTGGATGTGTGGCCAAAGGGGAAGTGAACTTCCTGGCCGAAAGCAGCTCTCAGAGACTCCACCCTATAGTGTTCTTCTTCTTGACACTGCTTGCTTTTTCGAGAATGTTCCTTTCATCCCACTTGATCCTTCTTGGATCAGTTTATGGGCACTGACTTTAACACAGGAAGCGTCAATCTCCCTTTAGACTTCTCAACGTTCTTACAAAAGCAAAAAAAAAAAAAAAAAAGAGTGTCTTCATAAAAGGAATC
Source organism: Tarsius wallacei (assembly GCA_963574415.1). Lineage (NCBI taxonomy): Eukaryota > Metazoa > Chordata > Mammalia > Primates > Tarsiidae > Tarsius > Tarsius wallacei. The sequence goes on from CAUYQG010251976.1 coordinate 14,164, forward strand.
TGCCTTCCTGGGAGAAGACTTAGTTTGGCTCTTAAAATGGTTTTATTTATAATGCACAAATGACACAAATTAATAAACATAGAAATGAACTATTCAGTAAAAGGCGTAGGTCCAATGGAAAGGCTTTTTGGCTGTGCTTGTCTTCGTATGGAAAGCTTACCTCCCATGGATTTAGAGTCGATCATACTCAGGGATCTACCACAGAAACAAAGAACAGAGGACCATATGTTTTCACTCATGAGTGGACCTTGAACACTTATCGTAATACTATAAGAAAGGGATTGGCAAACTGGGAATCCCTAGTGGGAAGCTGTCAAGGGAGGGGGGTAGGATTGGCAGTTGAGGGAAACTGCTAGGGGAGGAAGGGGCATACCTCATCAGCAAGGTAAATCAATGTTTGTATACCTGACCCTGAATTGTACCTCATATCTTTACAATTTTTTTTAAAAGAAAGCTTACCTGCCAGATGGCAAATGGTCACCCTTAGCAATCTACATAGCTTCTTTTCTTTCCACCTGCTCATTACCTCCCTAATCTGTAATTACTTTCATTTTTACAACAGGGCTTCACTGGAAAAGATGGTGCCATGGGACCCAGGGGCCCACCTGGGCCACCGGTAAGAACTGGATGAATTACACTACCGCCCCGCCCTTGCCTTCCACACCCATTTTGCTAGAGAAAAGCCAGGTGACTTGCCTTTGAAGCCCATCCCATCTTTGCTGTAGGGTTGAGCATCGAAGGAGCTGTTTTTTAGGGTCCTAAATCCAATGTGCTGGAGAAAACAGATATGGTAGGATACAGTCTTTTTATTGACTCAAGTTACTTTCGAACCAAGGAAAAAGAAGCCCTAACTTGACTTGGCCGCTTGCTGGTTAGTGCCTCACTCAGTTCTTTTATTCCCACAATTAGTGATGGAGTTTTACGACCTCAGTGGTTACTTCTATTCTTGAAGTTTGAGAATTCATAGTATTTGAGTTTTGTTCTGAGGCTTATCCACAACTAAAACAAAGGATCTTCTAATTAAGGTCCTTGGGGGAGAAGCACACTGAAGCTAATGATTTTGAACTAGCATCCATATACCTGCATCTGGGGATAACGATGGTTAAATTGTCTGAGGTGATGGAGAGACACCATGTCTATATGGCAGGATATGAAGACTCCAGAGCATATGTTAAAATAATGTTATAAAGAATATTAAATAATAAATGTTCTTAGAGAAGAAGGGTTTAAATGCATAGTAACTTTCATATTAAGAATTCGCCACAGAGCTTAACATTTGCTTACTTGATGGAGAGCAATATTATTTGATGAAATCTGGTCATTCCATTTTAAGGAAACTTTAGGCTTTAGAATCTGATGTGCTGGCTATTAGGTATTATAATATTTTATTGAATATATGGCCTAAGATCTCTGGGAGCTGTGTTCTAACCAGGGATAAATGCTAATAGCTTTGGGTGAGGGTGAAGAGTGCTGATATGACCGAAGAGAAGTGTGGAGAGCAAACCAAGGGACAGTGAACTTTCCAGGCTGAGTGTGGAACTCCAGCAGACAAGGGGAGACACTGTCCCATGGTGCCCAGCATAGCATGAAACTGGCCACCTTCTAACTCCTCTCTGGCCAAAGTTTTCAATCTCTCTGTCTTTTGAAGGGTTTTCTGGTTTTGTAAAAGAAATAAACTAAAAAGGAATCGCTTTCTGCAAATCCACTTTGTAACCAATGTACTGGGATCACAGTCTGTAAACTGTGAAACTGCTTGTGTATACTTATAGATGCACGTATATATCTTTCAATCGTTCTCAAATATATTTTAGAATTGTACAGTCCGTAAAGATTGAACTGGCATTTTCAAGATTTTTATCCTTCACGTCATCTTAAAATTTGATTTTATTCCTCCTGCAATTATGTGCTCTTAAAAGCTTTCGAAACAGCCTGCAGTCCATGAGTTTACTTTAGATGGGATTTTCCCTTGGTCACAGCACTCACTTTCTCTCTGTTTGAGTTGCAGGGAAGTCCAGGCTCTCCAGGAGTCACGGGACCCAGTGGGAAACCAGGAAAACCCGGAGATCACGGCAGACCAGTAAGTGGGCAGCTCGTGAGTTAACCTACGGTCATTGCACTGTGCGCACACACAGTAGGAACTGAAAGGCTTTGTCATATCTAGGTTATCACTGCTGCAACGTGTTTGAAGCATTTGATGAAACCGTGCTAAATCCATGGATTTGACTTGGTATCAGTTCTAAAGTTTTTTCCCTCTGGCTTGTTACAATATTCAAGGATGAAAACTCTGGTCACTGGGCTTCTTTAAAAGGAGAATGGGCTTAGGAGCCAAGACACATATTTCTGCACCGTGTAAACACTCAGAGCTAGGTCAGCAGAATGATTTTTTCTTAAGGAGTGGTATGCTGCTTAAGATGGAAAAGTGCATGGTGACGGTGCAGGTGCCCATTCTTAGTTGGCTCGCGTGAACTTTGGCAGCACTGCCCAGCTTTCCATTTGTTCTTTTCTTCTCATTGAGGCTGCTGGGATGCTAGTCCCAGAATTACAAGATTTGCCCACTTTAATCGACCGGCTTACTTTTTTTATACTGTCATACCTTCATTTACATCCAGTCTAACTTTCTCGTACTCAGATGTTTTGGTTAGAATAATAGCTGAGATGGTAGTATACATATCTAGTATTTTCAAATTAGCATCTCTAAAACTGCATTTAAGTTTTTAAAAAAACACCCTCAAGTATCTGTAATGACTATTGGACTGCATATTCTTTATAAGCTTTTCTTCATCTATAGTCATGAAGTGTGAACTTATTTTAAGCAGTTATTTTTGGCTGAATAGCCTCCTGAGATGTAAAATTTATCTTAAAGATAATTAAGTAAAGTTATTAGCCGTGACAGAAATTTATCAGGGCTGCCTTCTGGACAGAACTTCTCTTTTCTTGAGTACTGTTCAGGTTATACAAACTCAAGTTTAAAAAGCATGTAACGTCAGACAGACTTGGGGTAGAATACATACGTGACGTGTCCTGCCTTCTATGGGTCACTAAATTAAGCAAGTAGCATAAAGACACTGTGTAATCTGTGTGTGCTCCAACACGTGACTTTATTCTCTCTTTTCCTCAATGGATCACAACAGAAACTTCACAAGAGCGGTTTTAAGTACATGAAACTTTTTTTCTTGAGCCACGGTCTCACTCTCTCATCCAGGCTGCAGTGCAGTGGCACAATTGCAGCCCACCACAGCCTCTACCTGCTGGGCTCAGGGAGGTGGGATTTTCTCAGCCTCCTGAGTAACTGAGACTACAGGCACACACCACTCCATCCAACTAATTTTTTTTTTTTGTAGAAATGAGGTCTTGCTATGTTGCCCAGGCTGGTCTCAGACTTCTGGGCTAAGGCAAGTCCTCCCGTCTCAGCCTCCCAAAGTGTTTGGATTACAGGTGTGAGCCCCCATACCCGGCCTCATGAAACTTCTCTACCCATTCAGAATTCAGTTTCATTTCACTATGACTGCTTACATAAGAATATCACGGATATATCTGATGGCTGCAGCCAAAAGCCTGAAAGAAATGTCTACTGCTTTTAGGGTCTCTAAACATTGGCAGTTAAGATGATTTCCATAAGTCACGCACAATAGGACAATCTCAGAGTGGCAATAAATTTGAAAAATACAGCAGAGCAATCCTGAAATAGCTGTAAATGTAAAAAAAAAATTCTTTCACTTGAAAAATGCTTTAAGTTCAATAAAATTAGTGTTTCCACAAAATCCAGTCGGCAAACTCCAGTTTTTCTTATGCCAATAATAATGTGGTACACATTCACTTAGACTTCAACACGCTTTGTTGCCCCTGCATCGTGTTCATCCTTCTTAGGTGACAAATTCCCTTCCTTGCCTTCTCTAACTTATCTTACCTTCCTTTAATTTCAAGAACCAAAATAGCAGATGGGTATAGGTAGGTCTTAGCAGAGAACTTGGCTGAACCATTGTTAGTTTATGCCATGAGCTGTTCTAACCAACTGTCATCTTCTTGCTGACGTATAATGCCTGGCATGCTAAGGGAATGTTTCCAGGAGCACATTTCAAGGAATGCTTGGTTACTTGAACCAACATGTCTGTTTCACGCCTGCAGTGTGCCAGCCCATGTTTCAAGGTCAGGGGACAGAACAGTAAACAAGACAAAGTCCTTGCCTTCACAGAAACTCTAGAGGGGAATATAGAAAAAAACCATGTCCATAACTAATATGGTTTCCAGTGGTGATGAGTGATACAGAGGAGGAGTTGGAGAATGGCTGTGTTGTGGGAAGGCAGTGACTTCGTTCCCAGTGGTCAGGGAGCATCGCTGAGGTGACACTGGGATGAAGTGTGAGAGCAAGCATTTGATCTGTGGGAAGAGGATCCCAGGCAGAAGGAACAGCCTGAATCAAAACCCTGGCTGAGGAACGAGTCTGCATGTGAGAGCAGCGTCCAGGAGACCCAGATACCCAGCGTGAAGGGCAGAGAGATAGAATGTGAGGTCAGGTGATGAGGCAGAGGTGATCCTGGGGCCACCTGGCCCACGATAAGGAATTGTTATTATTTTTTGAGTTGGAGTCTCACTCTGTTGCCCAGCCTAGAGTGCAATGACAGGCTCATGGCCACCCCAGGATTGACCTGCTGGGCTCCGGTGATCCTTCCTCCTCAGCCTTCCAAGTAGCTGGAACTGCAGGCGTGAGTCACCACGCCCAGCTCATTTTTTATTTTATTGTAGAGATGAATTCTTGCCAAGTTGCCAGGGCTGGTCTCAAACCTGTGAGCTCAGGCAATCCACTCTCCTCGACCTCCCAAAGTGCTGGGATGTCAGGCTGAGCCACCGAGCCCGGCCAAACTCTGATTTTATTCTAAGTAGGTTAGGAAGCTCTTAGAGCCAGAGGAGTGGCGGGTTCCAATTTTTCTTTAAAAAAATATCATTCTGCCTTTTGGGTGGATACTAGACTACCAAGGGGCAAAATGGAAAGGGGATACTAGTTAAGAAGGTATTGGAAAGGCTTAGGCAAGTCTTGGTTCGGATTATATCTCGTCATTTCCACAGCAGTGGTAAGAAGTGGTTTGGTATGGAGTTGCATCTGATCATCAGATTTGTCAATGGCTTGGATGTTCAGTAATATACTTCCAGGCAGTTGGCAGCCTGGAAATATGTTACTGAAAGACAATCATTTGCTGCACTCTAAGGAAAACTTTTCCCAAGATCTCTCATGGCCAGCGAGAGGCCTATGACAGAGTCGGGACAGATTCTGTGGTTGTGTTTGGCTGTGGGACCATTTGGATTGAGTTACTTAATAAGGGAGACACACAGTTCCTGTGTTCTCAATGCACAAAGAATCACTGGAAGAAGTTAGGGATATACGCTAAGTCTGGGGAGTTGACATAAGCCACTGGTTCCTGGTGAGACTGAATAGAGATTAACCTCCTGGTCATTCCACGGTCACCAGCTCGGCTAACCAACCATGGCGTTGTAAAGTGAAGGATGACAAGACAAGGGCAGTCTTCATATGTTGTTTTAGTTCCAAGCCTGTGTCACGCATTGCATGGTACATGACTTTTACAATTGTGACCATAAAATTCACACCAGTGCACCGTTTTGGAGGGCATGTGCATCTCTGAGAGAGATACACAGAAAGGGGTTAGGTTCCTTTCTACAGAAGAGCAAAATGTGAGTAACATGGATATAAATGTGTTGTGTCGATTTGCTAATTCATTAGACCTCAGACCTTGTTCTCTTCCATCATCATGTCCATTCAGGTAACATTTTAGGCTGTATCTGTCAGTTTCTAATGTATGAAATTCCTGTATTTCAGGGTCCATCTGGATTGAAAGGAGAGAAAGGTGACAGGGTATGTATTTTTTAGAACTCCAACTTACACTTATTTTGTGTGTTAAACATTGAAGTCTAAAACTATAGAAATAATATGCTAATGATTCTCATTAATTTAATTAACAAGGGAGACATTGCTTCCCAGAACATGATGCGAGCAGTTGCAAGACAAGTCTGCGAACAATTGATAAGTGGTAAAATTTCTTTTCTTTCTACGGTACAAATGGTTTTTTAACTAATTGCAGGAAAAGGCAGAGTTTGAATTATGAAGCTTCTAAGAGATATGTTTCTGTCTCGTTTTTTTATGAGTTTTTGTTTTTATGTATCATCGATTTTATATCTGATTAGATAAAACTTAATGATATTTTAACAGTCAACTCTTAGGTGAAGTAATAGCCTGTAATCTTTATATTTGGTCTGATGCAAAATCACAGGGATTTCCAGTTTCCATACTGGGATTCTTTAATGCACTTCATCAGGGTATGAAGCTGGTGGGAAGGTGTCTGGTAGCAGTATACTTCTTAAGTTAGTCTATGACCCTAAGCCAGGAGGTCTACCAAGATTAATTTGCTCATAGAGGGTTGATTTTGGTGGGGATTAGTGGGGACCTTTCTTACCTCATTTTTCACTGAATCTTTTTTCTTATTCCATGAGGCCTATGAGTATAAGGCCCTGAGTATGGGCCTTAAACCCAGGGCTCTGTCTTAATCAGTGCTTCTCAAAGTGTGGTCCTAAGGAACACCTGCCTTAGAATCATCTATGCTGCTTGTTAGAAATGAGAATTCATGGGCTGCACCCTAAACCTAGTGAGTATTATCCTTGGAGATGAGGCCCTGAAATTTGGATTTTTCAGCGTACCCCACAGGCGGTTCCAGTTTGCACTAAAACCTGGTTACCATGGCCTTAGGGACACACAGAAATGGTATAATTTTTCAATTTTAAAAAAAGTTTTCCTTTGAGTGATGTCATCTGACAAACCTCAAGATGTTATTCCAGTGCCACGTTAAACTTTTAACAGCTCTTTCATAGTCTTATAATGCTTGTGGCTTATAAATCAGCATTTTATGGAAACAGCAGTTTATCAGGGACCGTTTTTGTACTGGGTGACTAGGGTGCTTGTGTTTATTTTGAGGATTCTAATTAGAATGTTTCCTGGAGGGGCTGGAATGGAGAGAGATTTCACTAGACACCGAGAGAAAACAGTTTCCCTCACTCATCCCTCCCTTATTAGGTTTCTCGTAACAAGCTGTATTTCTGCCTGTAGGTCAGATGAGCAGATTCAATCAGATGCTGAATCAGATTCCGAATGATTACCACTCCAATCGCAACCAGCCGGGCCCACCAGGTCCCCCAGGCCCCCCGGGCAATGCCGGAGCCAGAGGAGAACCAGGACCCGGGGGGCGACCGGGCTTCCCAGGCACACCAGGGATGCAGGGGCCTCCTGGTGAACGAGGTGGGCACATTGTGCAGGCATGAAGGAAGGAATGGGCAGTGTGGGAGCCGGGTCAGGCTGAAAGCGTCTAGAAGACTTACCTTGGCAAGCTATCTTGACGAGTCTTGTCTGGCCAGCTTTGAAGGAGCTGTCGGTTCGTGAACCTGTCTCTCGTTCAGGCAACCCACAGGCGTGGAGAGTCATGTCTTGTGTCAGGAGATCTCAGTAGAGATCACGCTGCTTTCTGATTTTTGTAGCTGCTGTTAATGGGAAAAACTGTAGGTTGGCAAATGAAATTGATGACCAGAATCTTATTAATTGTAGTGACTGTGGCAAGAATTGGACAGCAGCTGAAGGTACTTACCCAGCATAGTTTTAGAGCCAATTATTTGGTTCATTTATTCTGGGCCTGGCACTGGTCTTGCATGTTTGACTTAAATTTCATGACAGGTCAGTATATCTAAAGGAAAAGAAGAAACATAGGAGGATCTAACTTCAGATGTTTCAGAACTCTGGGTACTCACTTTTGTTCAAGGAGTAGTTTTCTAGAGAAAACTTAGATATTTCTATAATTCTGATGGCTCGGATGCTATACTAACAGGGCTACTAAAGATAAAATACCTTTAAGATGTTTTTCAGTGAGTTACAACTACTTCTTCATGATTTCTGGTCTTAATCCCTATTTTAAAAAACGTATTAAATGTGTTTATTTCCTTCAGATAATTCTCCCCCCTGACTTGTAGCCAGATTTGTTTCTTGGCCGTGGATATGGAATTACACAAATGTCTAGAAAGAATTTGGCTTGAAAAGTGAACTTCTGGGAAAAATTAGGTTCTGCTTTTGCTAAGGAAATGAATGACTTAAGTCTTATCGGTTCAGATGAAAACGATGTGTTCTCAGATAAATTCTTCCTTGTGTTTTTCTCCTTTTGTTCTTCTTTAGGTTTGCCAGGAGAGAAAGGTGAAAGGAGTATTGGCTCTCCAGGCCCTCGGGGGCAGCCTGGCCCCCCAGGTAGGTTTGCTAGTCCACCAGAGAGGTGTAGAGTATAAATACTGAGAGAGCACACAGTCCCCAAGAGGTCTACCACTTTGTTAGCTTTGAGCACTTGTACAGGTGTGGTATATGTTTTATCACAGCCTCCTCATTCTTGCGTTCTTTTTGTTCAGAAAATGAATGTGTTCCATTAGGCATTAGTGATAACTTGAATATATGAGGGAATGAGTTTTAATGGCTCAAACGGTGGCTGTTTTCTTTTTTAAGGGAATTCCTATTTGTCTTGTCTGGTCTCATAGTCTTTAAAGATGGCTGCATTTCCTGTTGCTTCCGGTAGTCTTCAACACGAAGAGGCCATACTGAGAAAACATACCCTCCCTAAAAGGCCTGACATCATGCTAAATTTCATCCACTGCTGCTTTCCTGATATTTTGGAAAGAAATTCTGGTTGTCCAGTTGTTGTATGCATTTTGTTTATTAGGTTGTATGTGATCTTTATTATTTTCTCCTTCATGCTGAGGTCCATGATACCTTTGCAACCAGGGTCATCCCTCTGGTGAAATCTTTACGTTTGTTTGTGTTAGCCATAACTAGGTATCACTTGATCCAGAAGTAATGTTGCTTCACTGGTCTGGAGTGTGAAGCAGACTGTCCCATGTTTCATGGCAGTGCAGGATGGCTGAATGATAGAGCTGTTCCTTTGGGCGCTCTTGTCTCTGTGAGCCTGGAGCAAACCAGAGAACTCATCGATAACTTTAGTTTGCCTTAGTTCTCGCCAAATCAGCTCTCCTTAATTAAAATTGTTAAAGTGGTGGGTTTCTGGCATTAGCTCTGATGAGTCACTGCTAGGAAAGTTCTAGCACACCTTGGCTCATATCGGGTATTTCTTAAGGAAATATTTTCTTACCATGCACCTGTGAATAGTCTAGTCTTGAGGCAGTGGAGATGCCACTCGGAGTATGGTTGACTGCCTCAGGAGGTGTCTTTAACAACAGGGAAATCTATGTGTTTTAACTCCACTCTAGGTCCACAAGGAGAATCCAGAACAGGTCCGCCAGGGTCCACAGGCTCAAGAGGTCCCCCTGGTCCCCCTGGTCGCCCCGGAAACTCAGGTATCCGAGGACCCCCGGGTCCTCCTGGATACTGTGACTCGTCCCAGTGTGCCAGCATCCCATACAATGGGCAAGGCTATCCAGGTACGTTGTTGCCACTGTAGAAATCCACCTCACCTGAACTACAGAACTTTAGGGAAATGAAGTGCATTAAGATCACAGGAGGGTTGACTTGAGAAGTTCTTGAAGATATCAACTCTTTCAGTTCAGTTTTGATTGTGTAATAATAGTGTTCTCTCCCAAAGCATAAAGCATTACTTCACTGTTAGGATTTAATTAGCTATTTTCTCTTTCCCCCAAATTTCTGCATTTACCAAATCACATCATAAACCTCTCCTTATTTGTCTTGGGATTCCAAAGAATGCTGCCTTGGCCAGGCACGGTGACTCAAGCCTGTAATCCCAGCACTTTGGGAGGCTGAGGCGAGAGGGCTGCCTCAGCCTGCGGGTTCGAGACCAGCCTGGGCAACATGGTGAAGACCTTGTCTCTACAATAAATCAAAAATCAGCCGGGCATTGTGGAGCATGTTTGTAGTTCCGGCTACTTGGAAGGCTGAGGTGGAAGGATCACCAGAGCCCAGCAGGTCGATGCTGGGGTGGCCGTGAGCGTGCCACTGCACTCCATCCAGCCTGGGTGACGGAGTGAGACTCCGACTTAAAAAAAAAAAAATTGGGACTTAATCATTTTTTAAAAAAGCGATGTTAATACAATTCTAGTGTTTGGCAATTATAGAGGGCAGAAGTTTCCCATGCCTGATTTTGTGGGATGTGAAGACTGAGGAGATATTCTGATCTGGAAACAAAATGTGGCCAGTTGACCATTTTATTAGTGCGCCCCCAAGCATCTTGCAAGTTTTAAAAATGAGACTGCCGTTTGATATGGTTTGCTACTTGCCAATAGTGCATGAGTAGTTGAATATCTAAATATCTATATATCTGTATATTTATGTGCATAATTGCATATGACCAAAAGGAATACCAAATCCTAATGTATCTCTCTCATGCGACCCATTCACACAATTACAATTTAACGCCTCAAAAAATAAATTCCTATTACTGCTGCCATATGGCATGTGTGAATAACTGGAGATATATGGATATATACATATGTACTTTAACCATGACATACTTAGATGGATGTGTATATATATATATATATATTTTACATAGTAATTCAACTTTTAAAAACTATCATCTTTGACCTGTTTCAGGTTCCGGCTAACACATTTTCTAAGTCGCCAGTGCTGCTTACAGTTTGAATACATGAAAATCCTGTTTCTGAGATGTTTGCGCACGTGCTTATTAGGAAATGAGTCTGTATGGAAATCTCACCACAGATATGGTTAACGAACTGGGTCGACATCACAAAGGAGGGTGGAGACTCTTTTACTAACTTGAATGACGCAGAAGCAGTGGTGTCAGTTTAGAAGCCAGATGCATTTCAATAATAACGTAGAAAAAAAAATTCTTAAAAAAAATTCAGACACAGCCGCGAGGAGCCTCAGTGGTGAAAGAAATGCATAACAAAACTACTAACCAGCGGAGATCATGCCATGTTAAGAAAGACGATTAACCCGGTTGGAGAGACCTGTCTTCTGTAAATAATAAACTAATTGTGGCTTGTACATGACATGTATGTGACCCTGTCGACTAAACTCACTCACCAGCTCTGTGGTCAGCTTCTGCATCCCAGCCTGCCGCTTGCTCTGTGCCGGAATAACACCGAATGGAACCTCCTCGTCTCTTGTTTGTTAGCCATGTGTCTGAGTCAGGGTGTGCGTCTTTTTATGATTATTATTTGTGTGTGTGTGTGTGTGTACTCTCATTTGGGTCTCGTGACTGCCCTTTTCAACCGAAGTGGAAAAATCCCCCTTTCTTCCTGTTGTGCTGTGGTCCCCGGTGTTCCTCACCCACCAGCCAGTAGCTCAGGCCATGTACTGTATACTACCTGGTGACAGTCCCTTTACCGCCAGAGCTCAGTTTCTAGGAGCCAGGAACACTTTCCCTCCCCTCCTCATCTCTCCAAGCCGTTCTTCTTGAGTTGAGGAGTTTGAAGTCACCCACACTTTCTTGGGGGATTTGCGTTTACAGTTCTTTGGCCCGGCCTCTGGCCCTTCCCAGGTATTTGTGCAATGATTGTTATTGACTGCTGGATCTTTGAAGGTGCGATCTTTCATTTTTTAAAAGAAAGTGACATTCCAGGATCCGGCCATCCCCAGGTTCCCTGGGAGCCATCGGGGCATGTCACTGAAGCGTGGGGTGGGGGGTGCTAAGAGTCAGGCCTCGGGCCGCGGCTTAGCTTGATTGCGCGCGTGCTTCCGAATCATGCCATAACTGTGATGTTGAATCGGACAGAGCCCTACGTGCCCGAGGGCGGGGCCTACCTGCCTGAGCGCGAGCCCTTCGTGGTGCCGGTGGAGCCCGATCGGACGGAGTACGAGGACTACGGCGCCGACCAGCCCGCCGCGGAGCCCGCCTTCCCCGTGCGCCGGCGGCGCGCGCTGCCCCGCGGCCCGGGGCGGCGACCCTGAGGCCCCCGCCGGGCTGGGGGGCGGTGGGGGGATCGGGGTGCCGGGAGTGCCACTCCCAGGTTGCCGAGCCCCCTTCCGACGTCGCTGCTTGGAGATGCCCCCTGCCGACTGCTGCGGAGAACCTGGCTTCTGCAGGAAGCCCGGCGCGCGCGCAGCGCCAAGGCTCCGAACTTCTGTCCTTGACTTTGACCGCAGACGCCGCGGGAGGCGAACGCGCCACGCGCCTGTTAAGCGGCTGAGTCCCGGCACCCAGAACTGCTGTCTGTCTCGAGAGAGCAGTGTCTTCTTTGCCTAGACCTGTTTGTCATTCAGTTATACACCACGACGCAAATAGTTCCCTGTCCTGAAGCCAAGAGGGAGGGAAACGTCAACTCCATTGCGATTACTTATCTTCCTCCTCTCTCTCTGTTATGCGTTAGGGCCTAGGATGCTCTCATACATCGCCTGTAACAACCACAAACCCCCAGCCATGTAGCCGAAGTTAGTGCATCGACTGGACACAGTTCCACAGCGCCTTAAACCTCCTTGTTTTAGACACACTAACATTTATGCCAAGTTGCAGATCGTTCTGCAGAGATGGAATTGCATGTTTGTGTTGTATATTTAGTATGAACTTCTCCCCCCCAGAATATAATGTTTCTTAGTTATCTAAAGCAGTTGGAAAATGTTTGCAAGACTCTGAACATAGAATTGCTGCTTATATATTTTAACTGCAGATTGTGAATTTCACTGCCTTATATTATTTATTTCTGAAACAAAAGAGGCATTTTTCAATAAAACTACTGAAAATTCTCCATGGTTATGTTTTTTTTTTCTTTGAAGGGCCTTTTGGACGGCTTCGGCTGTAGTTACAACAAACAAGTTCATATCCTTGGATATGGTTATAACTCTTGCTAATACCATTAAATTATGCAAAATAACTTTAGATTTTAATGATATGGTGAAGTCATAGAGAGTGGTGAGAGCCTTAAAAAAAGCCCAGAAGATTCCAAAGGCTTTATTGAAATATAGAGGATGTGTGGGTTGGTGGAAAAACAAGTAGGTATCCTAGGAGACCCCAAACAACCAAATAATCTCCAACAACCCACAGGATTTCATATGCATTCAATCACTTTCCATACCATACTTTACTCAATTGCATGTTTAATTGCAAAAAGGAAAATTTCTTACTGGAAATTTTTACATTTAGTGATACCTTCCATTTCCACTTACACAAATGTAATAAAACCACTCTGAATATCAAAGAAAACAAGGTAAATGTTGTTTTAAAGGGACCAGCATCAACTGAAGAGAGGAGGGTAGTGATAGAAAGTTTTCCACAGAGTGAGACACCTGAATTAAATACTTCCGAGAGCCTGAGATGGAAAGGAGTAGATGACACATGAACGCATTACACTTAGAAGACTTCAAGCAGATTGCTAAACTTAGTACTCACCTGTAATTCCCCACAGGGACACTTTTAAAGCCAGGAGAGAGTGCGGGACCATACCGGTCCAACCCCACTCTGGCTTTCCTGCGAAGAGACAGATCCCGCTTCTCAGTATCGGGACAAGACTGAGACTCAAGGTCTTATGGTCCTGAATCTGGTCTTATCGTCAGACTCCCCCTCCACACACTCCACCACCTTACTCTCTGGGCGGGAGCTTTCAGATCTCAAAAGTTCTATCAACTTCTTTTAATCCACTGCTGATGCATTTGGGTTTCTGATGCTCCTTGCCGAAGAGCGAGGGTATCAGGAGCCTGAAGATGGGTGGGTCCTCATGTCACTGACCCTGAGGGGTACCAGGGCCTCATGGATTTGAGGCACAAAGGACATGCAATTCCTCTCACCGGGGCGGGAGGGGGCTGTGATTGGCAAGGCGATGATTCACACTACCTTCTAGTCTATGCTGGGAGGGGGGTAGGCCAAGCCAACCCTAACCAAGGGCTAAACACAAAATTAATAACTAGCTGAGATATATGTTGTGATTATTATTTTTAGGGTACGTTTACCTCTTAATTACATTTCCTGAATCCTATGTTAAAATTATTTTTGTAATCCTTGATTGAGCACATGTGGACTAAGCTATGGGGAGGAGAGGCCAGTCTGACTTTAAATAAAACTCATGGAAAAACTCCAGAAAATCGAGGATGTGGGTGCTGGTTTACTTATTCAAACTTATTTTGAAGGGAATACAGAACAACCTGAGACAATTTTTGTAGCTTCTTCAATTTGGAAGCATTATAATAAGTTTATTATGTGTAATTTATACTTGGAGATAGGGCTCTTCTTTTTAAGAAAAGAGCCTGTAATAAATGTGGCAAGAGCTTCTAGTGGGATCTACAGTGGAAAAGGTTTGACAAGTTACAAATAGCATTTACATAGATTCCCAATTCTGAATATTTTGTCCACTGGAATTAACAATTTAGCAAGTTTGACAGGAAGCTGCACATTTATTTTCTCAAATATGAGCATTCATTTTTGAGTCTACGCGGAATCATGCTGCCTGTGCAGTTGCTCTAACTTACATTTCATTTTTTGTACAAATAAGGTCATGTGATTGTTCCCAAATATTTATTATCCACTGTGGCTACCGCACCGTGATTGGCACATACGATTCTTCCTCATTTGGTTTTAATCACAAATTCTCCATAATAAAAAAAAGGTTTTGATTACGCTGTCCTCATGTGGTCTGCCTCATTGCAACTAGTCAATTACACAAAGAATTGCTATGTCAATTCTTATTTTCAAAGGCGATCTTTTAAACTCAGAGTAATATTGCTCCTAAGTTACCTTGTACTGTGGCTTAAAAATAGATTTGGAAGAGAATATCTATTTACATGAACATTTATTAGCTTTTTCACTCTTAGATCATACTCCTGAAGGCTACTGGGGAAAAAAAATCACATGGACTTGCCTTGGGAACTAACCTATAGTATCTTTCTCCAGCCCTGATACTCTATGACAGTATATCCAACTACCCTGTGTATCCCTCATCTGGTATTTATCAGGACTAGGCTTAGCTGTGAGTAACAAAGCCACCCGATAGCCATGGCTTAAAGAAGTAGAAATAGCTTTATTTCTCATGTTTGAGAAGTCGAGGACCTAGGCTTTTTCAATTTACTGCTCTGCTTCTTGTGGTTTTCACGGCCATGATCCAAGATGGTTAACAGGGTCCTAGGTATTGTGTCCATAATCCTCAGCAGGAAGGACAAAAGGGTGAAGAAAACACCTTGCCTTTTAGGGATACTTCCTGGAAGTTGCAAACACATTGTATTTCATACCGTTAGCCAGAATTTAGTGATTTGGCAAATCTAACTATTATTATAAGGGAAATGGGGAATTTGATCTCTATTCTGGGTAACTATGTGCCCTGCTAAAATCAGCTAATCTGTTACTATGTAGGACAGTGACAACAGGAAACCAACCAGAGTCTTTAGTTTTCGATACAACATCTAGAACCGAACACATCTCTCCATAAATAGGGTTTTCCTTCATTGTTCCCACCAACCTCCAAGGTACTCAGAGTACTAGGTAAGTTGATGTGAGGTCTTTTTTCACTTCTCACATCCAATCAGACAAGTCTGGCCAACTGAGTTTCTACATACGCGTTAGTCATCTTATCACTACTCAATTTCAGAATTTCGGGATTTCTTTTGTGGCTATAATTAACACTCTCTTAACCGGTCTCCCTTCCTGTAGTTTGGAATCCTCTCAAAAACAAAAACCAAACAAAAACATCCAAACAAAAAAGGCTTCCACACAGCAGCCAGAGTGATTTTTTTTTTTTTTGAGTTGGAGTCTCACTCTGTCGCCCAGACTGGAGTGCAGTGGCCGCTCCCGGCCACCGCAGCCTCGACCTGCTGGGCTCTGGCGAACCTTCCGCCTCATCCTTCCGAGTAGCTGGAACTACAGGTGCACGCTACCACGCCCGGCTAATTTTTGATTTATTGTAGAGACGAGGTCTCGCCAAGTTGCCCGGGTGGGTCTCGAACCCGCGGGCTCAGGCAATCCACTCACCTCAGCTTCCCAAAGCGCAGGATTACAGGCTGAGCCACCGAGCCCGGCTTGTAAGCTATGATTGTGCCACTGTACTCCAGCCTGGGCAACGGAGACTTCATCTTTAAAAAAGTAAACACATGAGTCAATACAAGATGAAATGAAACAAAGTCACGTGAAGGCCTGAGGGGAGAATGTTCCCTGTCAAGGCCCTGCGGCTGGAAGAAAGGCTTGCAGTCAAAGAACAGAGGAGAAGGGCGGCCAGAGGGGAGCGAGAGAGGGAGGGGGAGAGATGGGGGGGGCTGAAATGGGCCTTCTGCGGGAGTTTGTGGGGAGGGAGGTTGGAGGCGAGGGGGAGACTTTGATGTGATCCATGACAGAAGACAGAGTCTAGGGCTTCAAAGGGCAGGGGAGGGAGAGCAGTGCAGCGGAGAGCCCTGGAGTGCAATTCACAGTCATCTGGTATTCACTCGTCTACTCTGCCTTCCTTGCAGGGTCCATGTACTTATTTCTGCTGCGTGCGGGGCACCGATGCACATTTGTTAGCCCGTGTATCCACACACTCTCGATGGGAAGGTGTTACCGTCCCTGCTTCACAAGGTGGCCACTGAGGCTCAGAGAGGTTGAGGCGATCCACCCAAGGTCACACAGCTCAAGTGGTGTCTTGGGGATTCACAAGTTTTAGCCTCTTCCACCCTAGCTCAGCCATCCCCACTCTGGGAGGAGTCCCCTGTGGAAGGGGAGCACTTTCCCCAGGCAAAGCCTAATCCGGGACACAGACCAACGTTCAGGGACAAAAGGCGGTGGCACCGTGCCCGTGTGACAGTTGTTTGTGTTACTGCAGCTCTGAACTTGGCCCTTGGCCCACTTATATCAGTGCCCAGCACGGCAGGACTGGGCTTGAGGACTGGCAGAGTTATCACCCACATGTAGCCGAAAGATGGATGGTTTGCAGGTCCCCTGGGACATCGCATCCCTACATGGTCCATATGGCCAGGGCGGGTTGTACAGGGGACAGAACATCCTTGGTCTCAGCTCTGTGTGTGTTGTGTGCATGTATGCATGTGCGCGTACAGGGTCGTATGTGAAAATACGCGTGTAGATATGTACTGAGTCAAGAGTGAGTGCGTGTTTAGGATTGTATGGGTGTAGGTTTAGGGAGTTTTTTTGTTTTTGTTTTTTTTTCGTCAGCGTTTCTGTCGCCCAGGCTGAAGTGCTGTGGCACGCTCCCAGCCACCGCAGCCTCGACTTGCTGGGCTCAGGCGATCCTTCCGCCTCAGCCTTCCGAGTGTCTGGACAGGTGCATGCCACCAGGCCCAACTAATGAAAAAAAAAAATTATTGCAGAAGGGAGTTCTTGCCAAGTTGCCCAGGCTGGTCTTGAACCTCTGGACTCAAGCAATCCTCTCGCCTCCATCTCCCAAAGTGCTGGGATTACAGACGTGAGCTGCCACACCCTGCTTAGGGAGTTTATGTGGAGTGCAAGCCTGGGAGTTTACTTAGGACCTGTGTGCATTTTTTTTTTTTTTTTTTGAGTTGGAGTCTCACTCTGTCACCCAGGCTCTGAAGTGCAGTGGCACACTCATGGCCACCACTGCCTTGACCTGCTGGGCTCAGGCGATCCTTCTGCCTTAGCCTTCCAAGTAGCTGGAACTACAGGCACTTGCCACCATGCCCGGCTCATTTTTTAAATTTATTGTGGAGACAAGGTCTCGCCATGTTGCCCAGGTTGGTCTCCGACCCCTGGACTCAGCCAATCCTCTCACCTTGGCCTCCCAAAGTGCTGGGATTCAGGCTTGAGCCGCCGCGCCTGGCGGGACCTGTGTGCATTTTTATGAGAGCTCTAAGTGAGTGTGGTATTTGTGTGTGGTGTGTATGTGTGCACAAGAGGCATGTGTGTATATTTGTGTATCTGAATCTTTGCACACCCAAGCAGGTATGTGTAAGTAGGTTGAGTGTTAGTTTAGCGGATGCCTCAGTAGCCAGCAGCCATGTTTATGGGCGTGTGAGTGGGGTCAGGAGGTGAGTGGGAGCTACGGGATTGGGAATTGGCGGTGGGGGGTGGTTTATGTATCTGTCTAGCTTCGAGGGTTGGGCTGTGCTGTGGAGGCCAAGATCAAGGCTCTCCCGTTCACAGCCCAGAGGGCACCTCTCCTGCAGATGCCTGGATTTGAGGCACAGCCAGAGTAGGTGCCGGAGGCAGGGTGCACCTGGGAAGGTCAGAGCTGTGGGTCCTCAGGAGATCGTCATACCTCTCTCTGCCTCAGCTTCCTCATCGGTCACATGGCATCAGTTGGGCACAGTGGCTCACGCCTGTCATCCCAACACTTTGGGAGGCTGAGGCAGGAGGATTGCTTGAGCCCAGGAGCTCAAAACCAGCCTAGGCAACATGGCAAGGCCTCGTCACTGCAAAATATGAAAAAATTAACCGGTGGCATGGTGGTGCATGCCTGTAGTCCCAGCTACTCGGGAGGCAAGGGTGGAAGGATCACCTGAGCCCAGAGGGTGGAGGCTATAGGAGCCATGTTCATGTTACTGCACTCCAGCCTGGGTGACAGAGGGAGACCTCAAATTTAATAAAGGCATCTGCAATACTAATAGCATTAATTGTAATCATCCACAGGACTGCTCTTAGGGCATTCAAACGTGTTTAAATAAAAAACACAGCCGGGCATGGTGGCTCATGCCTGTCATCTCAGCACTTTGGGAGGCAGACGCAAGAGGATTGCCTGGGTTGGGTTCGAGACCAACCTGGGCAACGTGGCGAGACCTCATCTCTACAATACATCAAAAATATTAGCCGGGCGTGATGGCACACGCCTAGGGTTCCAGCTACTGGGAGGGCTGAGGTGGAAGAATGGACTGAGCCTAGCAGGTCGAGGCTGCAGTGGCAGAGTGAGACTCCTACTCAAAAAAAGCTAAAATAAAATAAAACACTGCACAAAGGCGGTGTTGTTACTGATCAGACTTGCTTTCACCGTTCCCGGAGGAGCAGTGTGTGCCCACAGCTGACCGTGGTTGTGTTGGGAGTGCTGTGTAGACGTGCAGTCCCCGCGTTCTGAAGTCGGACTTGTTTGGTGCGAAGAGGCTCTGAGGCTGGCATGGCCTCCATCCATCCTCTGAAGCCGGCTCTGCCCAGCTGCCAGGCGCCCGTCTGCCAGGTAATGAAGAGATCTCTTGTGAGGGAAGCTGGCAGGGTGCACCCCAGGCCTGGCTGCTTCATTCACACTGCTGCCCAGCCTGGCGCCAGGAGCTGTTAGCTCCTTCCAAAGTCTACTGGAGTTCAAAGAACCAAGCCTGGCGCTGGGCAGCCGAATGGCTCGGGTGTTGCTGGCAGTGCCACCCTGCTGAGCAGGAGGAGAGAGGGGGCGTCGTGGAGGCTGGAGAGGCGTCCCACCTGTGTTGGGGCTGGCTGGGGCAGTCAGCGTCGAAGTTGCAGACTGCTCCAGTGAGAGACTAAGTTTCCTGTTCTGCGTTAAGCACTCCCAAAATGGCCAGGTTGATGGTGAGGCTGCTTGGTTTTGATGCCACCTTAGACTCTCTGAGCCTCCTCATCTGGAAAATGAGGATTAAGCTGAGGCAAGGCGTGCTGAGTGCCCGCCCGCTGCCCTGAGCGCGCGATGACTGTGATGAATAGGTCTGTGTCCCTGTGGCTGGTACTTGTGCTCTTGTCCCCATGCATGTGCATGTCTCATAGGTGTACACTCTTCTTCTTCTTTCTTTTTTTTTTGAGTTGGAGTCTCACTCCGTCGCCCAGACTGGGGTGCAGTGGCCGCTCTCGGCCACCACAGCCTCGACCTGCTGGGCTCCGGCGATCCTTCCACCTCAGCCTTCCAAGTAGCTGGAACTACAGGCGCACTACCACGCCCGGCTAATTTTTTATTTATTGTAGAGATGAGGTCTTGCCAGGTTGCCCAGGTGGGTCTTGAACCCGCGGGCTCAGGCAATCCACTCACCTCAGCCTCCCAAAGTGCTGGGATAACAGGCTGAGCCACCAAGCCCGGCTTGCTCCTTTTTTTTTTTAATGAGACAAGATCTCGCGACGTAGCCCAAGCTGGGCTCAAACTCCTGGGCTCAAGCAGTCCTTCCGCCTCGGCCCCCCACAGTGCTGGGATGACAGGCGTGGGCCCCTGTGCCTGGCCAGTGTGCATGCTTAATCCTCACTCCTCT